>JAHQIW010000925.1:0-65939 GCA_019055375.1 Parelaphostrongylus tenuis | reverse complement strand
TGTAGGAGAAAGAAAACATTGTGTTACACTTTACCGTGCAGAGTTCTTCTTTACACTATTAGTAATACACATATTCGGCAAGCTTGTTTACCGGCTAATCGACGAATGGTGGCGGGCGATCGATCGATGCCGTGACGGGTTAGACATCTGGGTTTCTACTTGTTATTCAATTGGAAACTTTCCCTCTGCTTCAAAGATACTCTATGCAAAACGATAAATTCGGATTACTACGAGATGTTCTCTACACGTTTATATGTTTTTCGTGCTTTCAGACAGATTGCACGCGTGATAAAAACGAAGTCGCGCGGCGGATGTGAAAACATCATTATTTTGGATTTTACAACCTTGATAAAAAGAGTCTTTTCAAAAGACGGTCACGTAAAGCGTTAGCTAGAGATTTGAGCTTTCGAATGATCACTAAACTCCTATAAAAAGCTCTTGTCCAGCAAATGGGATGGAGTATTCATTTGTCGCCGTCTAACTAAATCAACCGATTTTCCTTCTGATCACTGTTCTGAGTAACACTATCAGTTTTAATGCATTTTGAGTTGGATGTATGAATGGAAAAGTTAGAAATGTGGGAACAAATGAATGGTTTCGATATGCAAGTGTGATGGACTCCTTATAGGTTGATGTCTCGTACAAAATACATTCGGCTTCTACAATACGAGTACAAAAGCATGCAGAGCGGCTGCAGGAGATGGCAATGCCGAGGATCCGACAGTATTCGACTACGATGCCAGCTACGATCAAATACAAGCTGCTCGTGACGAGAAGGTACGCTGTTTTTTGCCAGTGTCTGCTAAGGTTTCCATCCACATCCGTGAGATGATCCAGCTTAATAGTGATATGGGACTTTACTCACACTCATATAGAGAGTGAGCGCGCGTGGTGGCACTGATTGGAGGTGCTCTGCAAGACACACGTGCTTTATCAATCGATGGTCGACGGTTCGAGTCGCACTTAAGGCTCCCCAAACATTTCATCCCTCCGGTGTTAGTAAATTGTCACCAGACTTGTCTGAGAGGATTTAGCACTGTTTCGATATATTGATGAATATCATAATGAGGCCATCGCGAGTCAGTGTAAAGGCCAAATATGCATCAAGTCTTCTCAAACGATTCTGAATTGAAGACAAGTGCATGGCGCATTCCTCACGGATTGATAAACGCTAAGAGCTCTTTATCGTTTGTTGAAATAGCATTAGAGTTTCATTGGGAAAGTTACATCTTTTTGACCTTGTTGTAAAAAAATGTGTCTTTGAAGATAGCCGAGCGAAAAAAAGCTGACAAAGAGAGGAAATCAAAGTATGCTCTTGATATCATCAAAGCACACAAGAGGAGAGAGCTTGAACAACACAGTCGTGAAGAGCGTCAACAACAAAAGGAAAGACTGGAGGAGGGAGATCAGTTCGCTGATAAAGAGGTATATAGTACTCATTTCTCACATTCCCATATATTTCCTAAACGACGCTATGCTGATATAATCAATTTCAAGGTCTTCGTGACAAATGAGTACAGGAGACAAATGGAAGAAGTCCAAAAATTCCGTGAAGAGGAAGCTTATGAAAAGAGATTCAACGGTAATGTTCATGTTGATCTTTCATTTCTTCAAGAATATTATGAGCGTGGCCGATTTTATGACAGTTTTTGCTCTCTTCATATGCCTTCAAGCTAAATTCATCGGCTCGTTACTTGATGAAGTATTTTGTTTAACCATCAAAAAAGAGGCTATAGAGCACTTATGAGGATAGCCTTCGTTCGAATGATCATCATTTTGCGGTGAGAGATGACCACCATAATCAGTTCACTTCGAAAGGCAAGTATGAACCTATTAAAGTTAAAACTTTGTTGTGACATAACCAAACTACACTGATGCTATTGCATGGATGTCTGATTCCGAGACTCGATGTCAAACTAAAGCAGTAGTAAAATTCCACAAACAGATTTTATTTGTTTAATAATGAGATCAGTGAGCTAAATGCATTGGTTCCAATGCAATCACTTTCCTGATAGTTATTTTGCAGTGCAAACATCTTTTTGTATACATTTATACGCGTTTAGTAGCTTATCCTGGGAGCGCTTTACTCCAGCATCCTAGGACTCCAATGGGAATTGACTCGCTAAGCATCTAACGACATTTCTAAAGGAAACGTCAATATTCAAGCAGAAGCTGAGGCTTCATTGGAGGAGTCAGAAGACTTCTGTGAATTACAGATGCTAGGAAACTAGGCGAATGCAGGAAGTGTTGAAATTCGCCCAATAGGTGTGAAGACGGGTTGTGTATTATAAAAACAGCATAGCAACAGATGTTGTGCCAAACATCTTCCATGAAAGCAAATGTCTACACAGCAATTTTGCGAGAAATTTCTCCGAGACCTGGAAGAGTATGTATCTTTATGACCGACCGTGATTGCTTCGTAATCTCTACTTCTCCCAACTATGTTAGCAGTTGCAGGGTACGTCTAGCAGAGTCGTGTGACCAATTCCGTGAAACGGATGAACTGTAGAAAGCGCTGTAACCAAATTCAGTATCGTCTATTGGCCTTAGTGAATTTCCGATTAGAATACTACTTTCTTCATATATCGACGCGTCTGGTCTGTGTTGAATTATCTATCAATCAGAGATGAAGATTTGAACGAAAAAGCTCTACGTATTGAGATATTAAGCGGGAATAAAATGAGTCGGTAGCAATTCGCGTAGCAGCTCATTAAGTCTATTGGTTTCAGGAAGGAAGCAAAGCCGTAAGGCGTTTGTCTGGTAATGTTTACGAAATACGTATTTATTTTTAGAACTGACATCAGTGGAGCATCAGAAAGCATGGCAGGCTGGTTTTGGTCGCACGCTATTAAGCGAGTTGGCAAGAGGCGAACAAAGTTTAATGCAGAAAGGTTCACTTCATGATAGTAGCAAGGACGTTTCAAAGGAGGCAACGAAAACAAAGATACGCAATGTACGACAAAGGTAGCCGCCAACCATCTGCATGTATCTTACTTTTTTCGAGTTTCTATAGTACAGTTGTATTTAGGCAGCACAGCGATGCGCATTCGTCCGATGAGTTAGAGACCGCAGAAAATGCAATAGCAAAAACAGCCCCAACCAAAAGGTCAATTTATTCCGACGATGAAGATGAAGTTGCATCCCAATTCCAGCCACCACAGAGGAACTTTCCTGGCGAGCTCACACCAGGACTGAATCGCGTTGGTTTTATAGCAATACTTTTTATGTGGTATTTATGAATATGTTATTGAAATATTCGGGACTTTGTTGTGCTGTGGCTAGAGATCCCTGCGACACAACTGGTCGATGGTTCGAACCTGCACCCTGGCTCACAGGCCTTCCATCTCCATCTCTGTGAGGTCAGCAGATCCCGCGCCAAGGCCAAGCCTTCCGTTCCCCTGAAGTCAGCGAATCGCTACTAGATTTATCTCGGAGATAACAGCACTGACTTGATACAATGCTAAGCTGCCCTGAGTCGTTGTGAAGGCCACTTATGCATTCAGTCACCTCAAACGATCTTGAATGAAGACGAATTCATCGTGCATACCACAGGCACTGACCAACGCCGAGAGCTTTATCCTTCTATCCTTTCTGTTGGCTATATTAAGATTTTCTAGCAGCTTTTTGAATTAGTAACGAGACTGAATACGGCAAACGTTTTACTTCGTCTGAAATTCGTAGTTTTTCTAGGTTGTGAAAGCACCAACAAGATCGGAGAAGCTAAGGGAGCGTCAGTTCACTCCAACACCTCCGTCTTCGGACAGTGAAGGTGAAAGTCGGAAAAGGAGAACTGATAAAGATGAACGAAAGAGAGATAAGAAGTATGGAAGTGGTCAGCGAAACGAAAGAAAAATGGTATGTGTCATTACATTCATTATTGTGAACAATGATTCTGCAATAACGAATACACTTATTCTTGTATAGCAAGGTACAACACTAGGCATGAGCTCTCAGCGCTCACATTCTGCATTGAAATGAACGCATGTGGTCCTCTGTGGCACTGAAGAGAACCGCGATTCCTTTCTTGTGCTGTTTTCTTGTTTCACCTTTTTCATTTGCTACGTTGTTTTCCGATGATTGGAACGATGCTATCGACCACGAAGTTGAGATTATATGATGCTTTTGATAATACACCGTGTATCATATTAATCACAGTTTCTGTGTCTGCATCAGAATATCTTAGTGCCGTTTTAGAAAAAAATCAGGTGATGAGCAAGCTCTTGCAAAATTTTTTAGAAGTTGAAGCGTAGAATACGGACTACTAAAAACACGCCTGATTCGCATTTTAGTGAGGAACCCATGGATTGTATTAAGAAAAAACAGCAACAAATTCTTTATTCAAATTACGAACCCAAAAAATTGTTTCGAATTCAATCAGAATAATCCGATGTAATATATAGTTTTTGATTATGCGTTGAAGTCCGTGATTTGAACATGGCGAGAACTAAACATTTGATTTTTGCAATCTCTGATTTCATTTCTATTCTCTTAGGTGCATTTGTAACATAATAACTTTGCGAAAAAGCAGTAAAAACATACGAAATCTTTAGTATACATTGGAATGAGTTCATTTTAGTCTCTGAAGGAAAGGATTGAACCTAAAAAGGACGACAAGCAGCTGCGGTTAATGAAACTAAAAGAGATACTGAAACAACGGAATGGGCCGAAAGAAATCGAAGAATTCAGAAAACGATATTTGGAAAGGAAAGAGACTGGAGTCGTTGTACCACCTTTATAGTTGTTGTGTACATATAACTTGTTCATACTATTTCAATGACTATATAAATCACAGGGCTGTGCTTGTGTATCAAATGAATATCATAATGAATAGACATTATCAGCATTCAAGCGCTTTTTTTAGCAATGGTATGTTTTTATGACTATATATCCAAAAATGTTCAGTGGCATACAGAATGCTGCACGTCGGGCGGAAGTTGAACTCGTGTCTCACCTTTTCCAGGGGGCTGGCTAGCCAATGCACTGCCGTGCTCTCGTACTACAATCACTCTTTTTGCGATACAACATTGTCATGCTCTTGTCGAAACATGCCACTGTTTTCATATGTCGTGATGGGATATTTATTCCTGAACATGATTAGCAATGATTATTTTTGTACGCTTGTTGTTCAGTTGTACGACGTCAAATCTCTCTGAGCTACTGTAGTGGCGGCGTCGCGCCCAGTGAAAAAGGCGGCACTTCTCGTGGGATTAGGCAAACGAAGACAGCATGACATCCACGCGCCTGTGTCTGACTTCCCTCGAAACATGCCCGCAGAGTTGTCTGCAAGCGTATTTGAAGACTCTAAACGATGGATGCAAGCAGACGAACCCAGATCCTGAGGGAACTTTATCATCGTGAAGTGACGGAATTTGATTGAAAAAGATTCCACGGAGATAATTTTAGTAAGAACATCTATATGTTCCATAAAAGCTCTTGGCGTTGATCAATCCTTAAGGGATACGCCATGCATCCAGCTTCAATTTTTAACTTCGTTTGAGGTGATTGCATACATATCTGGCCTTCACAATGACTCGCGATGGCCTCTCGCTGTATCGAGTCAGCACTGCTTATCTTTCCAGACAAATCGGAGACCAGCCTGGTACCAATTTACCGACTTTGATGGATGGATGGATGGCTTGGTGAACCATGAGCTGAGGTCCAACCATCGACATTATGTGCGACGCAGGCACCTCTAATCATTGCGCCACATGCGTTCTTTTGCTCCATATTACATCTATATTTCTTATGCTTCAACGAGAAAACTACATCGCTATGAAAGGAACCACATTTCCACCTGATATGTAACATTTGTTCCTTTTTTTAGTTGATGTTTGTGATATTTTAGTATATTTAATCTGATAAGGATATGTGTTGAGCTGCTAGGTCTAGTGCTATACAGCCGTATAGCAGTAGACCTAACGGCACAAAACATGTCATATCCTTATCAGATTATGTCGTTTTGAGCGGGTCTATGAAAGAGCGGTCAATAGTAGAGGTGTAATAGAATTTTGATAAGCTGGCTGGCCCGTGTTCCCGAACAGTACAAAGAACACACATTATAAGGGATACTGTTTCCCAGTTTTCAACATTGGCACTTTCAGATGTTGTATTCCATTCTCTGTCGGTGTAGAGTTGAGCAAACTTCCCCAAATATTGTCAGGCTCTCGGGATGAAATATTGACTTTGTTCGTTGCGAACCACATTGTTCCGCCTTTGACGTAAATCCTGACTACTTAAGAGAATTGAGTGGTGAGCAAAAACATGGCATTAGCAGAATCGCACTCGCGTTTAATCTTATCCGGGGTCGCGTGCTCTACCACCACACCACCGAGGCACGTTTGCCCGACCACTCATTTTTCATCATCTCTATGTTAGCTATCAGCCACCAGCCTTTGACAGGTTTGTCGTATATGCGATTTCGCTTTATGAACCCAGTTGAGCTGACAGCCATTGTGATAACTAATACTCGAAAATTCTAATGTCGGTGGTTGAACAAACGTGCCTCGGTGGTGTAGTGGTAGAGCACGCGTCCCCGTATAGGATGAAACAGGGGTTCGATCCCCGCCTGAGGCCATGATTTTGCTCACCACTCAATTCTCTCAGGTGTAATGGAAACATCATAGCACTGCGCAAAAAAAAAGGCAGTCACAACATTAGAAATTTCGAGTATTAGTTATCGCCTGACTACTTAATTTATCGGTGTGAAATGGAACAGTCCATCGCGAAGCAAAGAATAGTCAGTTTCACATACAGTAGTTAGCTGATGTCGATCTGATTAACTGCTTTCGTTGAAGTTTGAAGATAAAAAATTGTTACAAAAATGTGGGATCGACGCACTTGATGCCCTTCTAAAATCATCAAAATTAGGCAAAAACTTCCATCTATTGCTTGCTTTATTTCTATAGATCCAACAACAATCTCGTAATCATTACACAATATTCACAGCGATTTAGATGTTCGAACTTGTCTACCTTGTTCCATTGATAGGTCTGCTACCGACGTTCGACGGCGCTTTGAGGAGTTCCCACTCTCATTTTGAGTGATCAGACCTCTTAGATTCTGTTCTATTGACATGTTTTGCTTTAAGTTTGTGTTATATGTGAGCTGCCTATTACTTCCACATTTTTCGTAGTAACCCGAAATGTTAGTTGATTTTGATTCGTGCTGAAGAACAGCGTGAGTAGTCGATTAACGAATTGACCGATATTGCTTCATGATTTAACACAAAATGTTACAACGTTCTAGAACTTTGCGAGTCAGATTTATCAAACTATTCCGCTAAGTTCCTGCCAGAAAGTGATGATTTTTTCCAAATGTTCGCGCTGATGAGGGAATTTCGCTATATGGTGACACCAACTCGTTGAGATACAACACTCTGAAATATTCTAATTCCTATTGTAGAAATTTTCCGGAACATGTAATTTACCGCTGCAAGCTGCTCCAAGCTGCTGCTTCAAGATAGGACTGCAATTACATGCTGCTATAAACTCGAGCTGAGCTCTGAAAAAAGCTTGCATCCAGTACTGACGACACTTCCTTAATCACAGTAAAAAACATACTCAATTTCGGTCTTTCTGGCCAGATGTGCAGCCGGCGGTTCAGTAAGCTCCATTACAAGGAACTCTAGAACTAGTTGGTCTGCGAGTGCAGCCATTCTATTGCCTGCTGTGCTATGCTGAATTAGTTCCACCCGCTCCGTTGTTTGATTACAAGCAGCCGGATGTGGTTCCATCGCAAAGAACTAGTGACTAGTAGGATGTGAGTAATATGAATACGCAATTCTCGTCCTTGAAATAGCACTTTTTATCATAATCACTCTGTTTACTTCTGTTTATCTCAATGGATATAAAAACTGAAAAACGTGAGTCCTCACGTCAGCAAAAGTAAGTCATAGAATCAACGAATTGTGTACATACGCGGAAGTACAAGCTGTACCTTCAACGCATCAAAACCAAGAAGATGCAGAAGGGGTTTTGACTGACTGAAGTGCTGCTCAACGCGCGAATCAAATCGGCTCTGAGGTATAGTCGATACAAACCGCAGCGAAAACGCTTCGAACGCACAATCTGATACCTTCAAGCACTTGTATGTCACTATGTATACAAGTGAAGAGGAGACTCGCTATTACAGAAACTGTGGCTACCTGCATTGAACCATTCTCTCTAATCCGAGTTGGAGTGCTTGGATGAGTTCTGCTTTGACCCATTTTCTGTCTAAGGTCCTCTAACCTCTGCGGTACCACTTACTCTCTAGAGTCAAGGACCATTTGCGTTGCCTAAATTATCATGTAGTTCCGGAAAAGATAGCAAAGCTCCGTTAGGAGGTTTGCTTGACTACGATTGTATACACCAATCTTTTCTCTGAGTTAAAACGCGTAAAAGAGGCGGTAATCTATGGAGTTATCGCTGATAAATCTTTCAATTTGCGCGTATAGTAGCAATTCAACTGGTGAAACGCCCTCAGCATCTACTTAGTTTTGATCCATTGAAGGTATAGCTTGTACTTCTGCGTACGTACACACTTCGCTGATTTTTTGATTTACTGAATGCCGACGTGACGGCTCATGTTTGTGAGTTTCTATAGAGTTCTTCAACACTAAGTAGTTTGTCATTTAGAGCGACCACTATCCACTGGGATAAGATAAAGTAAATAGAATGATTTTGATAAAATGTTCTATATAAGAGGTGAAAATTGCTCACTCGTATCATTTACATTATATTAGTCACCAGTGCCTTGCGATGGAGTCTCATCTGACTGCTGGTATTCAGGCAACGAAGTGTATGGAGCTAATCCAGCATGGCACAGAAAGCGGTAGCATGGCTGCACTCGCAGACCAACTAGTTCTAGAATATCCTGTCATGGAGCTTACTAAGCCGCCCGCTGCACATCTAAGCAGAACCACCGGAAGAGTACGTTTTTTAGTGTGATTATGGAAGTATTGTCAGTGCTGAGTTTAAGCTTATTTCAGAACTCAAATCCTGTTAATTAGCAGCAGGTCTTATCGCAATCCTGTTGTGGAACATCTTACGAAGGTAAATTACACGTGCTAAAAAGTCTCTTCACTTTTGGATTAAAATACTTCTAAGGGTGTTGAATCGAAACGAGTTGATTGCACCACTCAGCGAAATTTACCTCATCAACACGCAAACTTTGAAGAACCTCCTATATTCGGAGCAGGAACTCAGCAGCATCACTTGGTACATCTGATTGGCGAAGTTCTAGAACGTCGTAATATCTCAACAAAATTGGTTTTATACGCAAACGAAGAAGCATCTATCAATGCGGACACTGACCACTCACAGTGTTTTCCAGCACGAACTGAAATCAGCTTACATTTCGGGTAACTATGAAAACTGTTAAGGATATGACATATTTTGAGCCATAGGTCTAGTGCTATATAGGCGCCTATTTCGTCCTATTGGGACTCATCAGTAGCACCCTCCCTCGGTTCCGTCGATCCCTTGAGGTGAAATAATCTCTAAAGGAATCGGCGCCGAGTAAAAATTAAGCACCCAAAGTAGGATGATGGTATTACCTGACTTTGTCGTGACGGGCAGTCGAGCTTGCGGCTTTTAGAATGAACCATACCTCTGCTATCGACCGCTTTTTACAGACCCGCTCAAAATGATTTAATCTGATGAGGATATGACATATTTTGAGCCATAGATCTACTGCAATATAGGCGCCAAGCTCGACTACCGGTCACCACAAAGTCAGGTAATACCATCATCCTACTGTGGGTGCTTAGTTTTTACTCGGCGTCGATTCCTTTAGAGGATTATTTCACCTCAAGGGATCGACGGAACCGAGGGAGGGTGCTACTGATGAGTCCCAATAGGACGAAATAGGCGCCTATATAGCACTAGACCTATGGCTCAAGATATGTCATATCCTTATCAGATTAATTCATTTTGAGCGGGTCTGTAAAAAGCGGTCGATAGCAGAGGTATGAAAACTGTGTAAGCAATAGGATGCTCGCTTATAGCTTATGCCTAACGCGTAACATATCAGTCGAGCAGAATCTAGCAGGCGTGATAACTTACGGATGACAGCGAATTTCCCAAGACGTCGTCCAACGAGGGCAACACGCCTATCGCTGGACCAAGAGGACAAGTTTTTCGTACATCCAAAATACCGATATATTGTTTTACAACTACGAAATCGTTGCTGACTCTATAAAAATGAAGCAAGCAACACACGAAAAATCTCTGTGTGAGGTGATGATATCAGGGCAATTCAATTACCTCTCGTATGTTATCAGCACCATAAAGATTCAGTTGTACAAGGGACAAAAGGTCAACCAACCAAATGCATTGATCCCACATTTTTGAACTTTTTTTTGTTTTCAATCTTCAACAAAAGCGATCATCTCAGGCCTCAGCGAAATACTGTTTGTGAGACTGACTATTCTTTACTTTGCGCGAGATTGGTACATCTCATCCATCAAGTTGGAAGTCATCAAGTCATCCATCAATCAAGTAGTTGGGATTTGGATCAAGGGTAGTACAACTTGGCTTGCAACGAATAAGATCATTGTCTAATCCGAAGGGCCTGAGAATGTTCTGAAAGTATGTTCAACTCTACACCGACAGAGAATGGCGTGTACCTTATGGATTTATTATTGTTAAAATTTTGAAAATAGTAATCATCATAAGAGAATATGATGCTCGGGAAATTTGGGCCAACTGGCTTATCACGTTTTGTATTAGCTCTAGACTTTCAATCCTCTTCTTCACGCTGCAAATAATGGATCAACTTCTCCACTCATTCAAAAGTACTCTTATCATTTATAGAAGAGACTAAATGGAATGTAATTTTAGGACAGCAAACCTTTCCGTGAAATGCGCCACCGATCGGGTGTGGACATCTCAGGGAGGACACACACGTACTTGTCGAAACAAAGGCGCCCTTTCGTACCGAGTGAGCAGTGCTAATTTGTCTTTGATATATATAGATGATCAAATTGTCCGGTTTAGGTGTCGTTTACTAATCGAAAAAAAAAACGACGAAGCTTATATCCGCGATTTTCACACCCGAATTTGCTGCTCTAAAACGCGATCAACTCATTCATCTTGCTATTCTTAATGGAACGTACAGACTGTCTCTTATTTCTCCTTAACCTACATGAATTCTTGTATAATAATTTTTATTATTATTCATTCCTTGAAACAGAATGAACGTTTGTCTTCATAGTTAATTTGCTCTTCGAGCTTATGTGTCTGATATTTTTCTTTGATTATGACGGCAACTGTAAATTCTGTGATTTTGTGTCATCTTTTTATCAGTCTTTTTCTTCCTTAAGCAAACATCACCTCACTTTCATCTGAGCTTCCAGCAACAACATTTGACTTGTTGACATTGTAACTAGTTACGAAGAAAAACTGTTTGACTTTCCAATATAATTGTCAGTTATGTATGATGAGCCATTTCAAGATCAAGAAATGCATGTGTACAGCATTAATAAAAACGTGATTCTTGGTCTCCACCACCACCACCTTAACGGCGATTGAAACTGCTCAAAGATGATGAAAATTAGCATTGAAGTTCTGCGTGACCTCGGTAAAACGATAGCTTAAGAGAGCAGCTGTCAGTAAGAGCAGATTAGGTAGGAAAGAATGTATAAAACTTCACAAATTCTGCATTGACGTTCCGGGTAGGACTGGATTAGAATTTCACGGAATTCGCGATGTGTGCGAAGTATATATGGTAATGTAAGGAGCATAAATTCTAGGCGAGAATAAGTTAGGAATTTCCTTCTTAACAACACATAACCACTTGCTAATCCGACATCTACTATTCGATTCTAGGCATTGCAGAGCTCTCATTAACTCTATTGTATGTTTAAGAACAGAAACTAGCTGTACACCGTACATCTAAGAAGATAGTTAGTGATTTGCCGCCATAACAATAATGATTAACAAGTCGTTAGTTATTTGCAAAATAGTACGGACGAGTAGATGTTCTAACGAGGTTTGTAATAAAAGTCGGTTGTAGAAAGTTGCAACGGCGTTCGTTATTGGTTGACAAAGAGTGTTGGGACCACTCACCCGTCGGCCCCTACGACAAATTGACAATCTTCAAATTATTACAATCGGTTGATATGTTTTGATCGTTCATGGGGCCTGTTGTGGCACTCATGTAGTGCAAAACATGTGCTGCAGCCTTACAACCTCATCAGTAGCAGGTTCCTTTCGGCTCAGTTAGTTCCTCGGGACACATCCCTATGTAGTGGAGTCGACGCCGAACTTTTTACACTGAGCTTATGGTAAAGGAATCACCGCGCGCTCTTTCAGAGTTTTTGATTGCCGATTGCATGGCTTACTGCTGTGACAAGGCATGTGTAACAATACCTTTCAATCGACTATTTAGAGACCTCGCTCAAAAACAATATAATCTAGTAACATACTTTGAATTTCACATTTTAATTAATCAAATTTACTTCTGCTATCGACTGCTTTTTTTACAGACCCGCTCAAAATGATTTAATCTGATAAGGATATGACATATTTTGAGCCATAGGTCTAGTGCTATATAGGCGCCTATTTCGTCCTATTGGGACTCATCAGTAGCACCCTCCCTCGGTTCCGTCGATCCCTTGAGGTGAAACAATCCTCCAAAGGAACCGACGCCGAGTAAAATTAAGCACCCAAAGTAGGATGATGTTATTACCTGACTTTGTGGCGACCGGCAGTCGAGCTTACGGCTATTAAATGAACTATACTTCTGCTATCGACTGCTTTTTTACAGACCCGCTCAAAATGATTTAATCTGATAAGGATATGACATATTTTGAGCCATAGGTCTAGTGCTAGTCTGATGAGTCCCAATAGGACGAAATAGGCGCCTATATAGCACTAGACTTATGGCTCAAAATATGTCATATCCTTATCAGATTTAATCAAATTTATTTAAAAAACACTCTTGTTAAAGTTCTCCCTTGTATATTGAAATATTTTTCAGTAGTGAATGTCTTTCACTTAATCAGAGTGCGAAAAACATCGTAGTCGAACGATCGCTGCGGACCTGTAGCTCACTTGACATGGCTGGTAAGCCAGTCACTCAAGCACTCAATTACTCAGCACTGTCATGCCGACTCGATACGTCGTCTTCGCGCGTGCAAGTGAATTTTGGTTTTTGTCAAGGCTCCTATTCGCCAAATTATCGGAAGATCTGCTCAGTTCATGCATCGGCTGCCGGCATCTGGTGGAAGCATGAATACTAGTGAATTTTAACCTTCGTACACTCGTAGAAGGTAAGTCAGTTGTTTAATTGAGAAATAGAGCAAATTCGCTTATACATTTCTCTTTTCTCGACAGGATATTGTCAATGAGATGTCCTCATCGCCGTCGTGCCCACCCTCATCAAATTGGTCGAAGGCGCCCGCTTGGAATGAAAAAGCAAATGCACGTCACAGATCTCCTCTGCTTTCTTCCGATGATTTATGCGAGTCTAAGCGCTTATATATGTATGAAGCTACTTTACCTCTTCTATGGGACATTTCCATCATCCGTCCTCAGTCCCAGCCCTCGCAAAAAACCAATTTTTGGTCTAGCAAGATTAAAATTATGTTTCTTTTCGAAACATTTCTTCTTAAACAAAATATCTCCTTTAGACTTTCAGTAATCGTTCAATAGATCAAATCTCGTCGATTCAATAATGTACTTGGTTTTCTAAGAAGAGATTTTAGGCGCTGTAGCAGCCAAAAGAATGTTAAGGTCAGCGCAGCGCAAAATCACTACTAAGACGCTGCGCTTTTTCCGATGGCAAATTCGCGAAACACAATTTTCTTTTGATTATTACAGCCTAGTAAGAAGTCCTTTTCGAAAATCAAATTGTCGGAAAAGGTAGAATGAAACTGTTAGAGAATTTCGGTAGAACGTACCTGGTATTGACGGAACGCGGGTTCAACTCTCGCTTGGGGTCGGAAATTGCCCATATTACTTAACATGCTAAACGAATGTTGTTTAAGCTGTAGGAAATGCTCTTTGTGGAGTCGTTGGCTCCATATTACATCATATGAATAGTAAGTGAAGTGTATTGAGACCTATGACAGTCTCAAGGATTTTGGACAAACGTTTTAAGCCTGTCACTTGATTTGATCCATATAACAGATTCTTTTTCTATTTTGGGAGTTCCACACTTCTGAATTCGCGTTGTCTCCTTGCTTCCTTGAAGATTTCATAGTTTTCACGAACGTCGTGAAATACTGGTCGGGCGCACCTCCTTGCAATCTCGGAATTACCCATGCTGGGGCGCTCCGTAGGACATTCGTTAATGATTATGGGGCACTATTGAGGTAAAGGGAGAGAGGGATCAACTCCGCGTCGAGAGGGGCTGAGAATCACTAACCATTTTAGTCACCCACCCGCAGTGTATACACTAATCTATAAGCTATTACTGGAGAAGAAACATATAGATACACGTCGTTTTCGAGTTTACTTTCTGGTCTCATGTTGATGAGTTCTTAGGAAAGCCTGACGAAGTCTTTTCACATCTCAGAAATCGTTTAGACTGTGAAATATGTCGAAAATATAGTGATCTTAGTTAGTGACAGTATGATTGCTTTACAAATTATTTCTTCACGAATTTCTTCTTTTTTCACTTTACGTTTTTTCTATTTCTTCAAATTTTCGTCTTTTTTCTTTCATTTTTCGTTTTTTCACACTTTCTCGTTATACGGATACATAGACTAAAACTTTTGTCCGAATGTTACGCTCAATTACAGGGGATGCAACAATGGTGGAGGAGAAGTACATCACTCTGCATGGCAGTCTTTCGCTATAATGTTAACTATACTAGTGTGCCATCGTCGTTCGTAATGGCTGGCACTTATGGATATGTAAATTCATCTTTTAAAACAAGTTTACTTTTTTTCCAAGTTGTTATTCTATTACAAAAATATGAGTGGTTCATGCGCAGTGCACGATATCACCGTATAAATGATTTCATCCTCACTTTTATCCAAAGGCTGCAGTAGTTACAGACGTTATCCGCTGGCATCATGAGTATGACTAATATTTTCGATCGCCACGATGATGTGACCTGGTATGATCCCGACGCTCAGACGAAAAACTCAAAACGTGGCGACAGCTTAGATTCGCGGGAAAATTCAGACATAATTAGTGATTGTTCAATGGATTTTCTTCATTAATGGGGAACGATTCGTTAACATTTTGTCGAGCTATTCAGATGCGCAACCGCTACGTTGTTGGCTTGTTGGCGAAGGTGAAGATGAAAATCTTGAGGCCACTTTCCTTAGGCGTCATGCACCTTAGACCGACTCTCGGGTATTATATGTCGATATGAGTACAAGCGAGTGTAGACGTTCCCACTTGCAGAATTCCTTCAAGCTCGAGCACACAAAAAGTCCCTCAAGCTCACAAAATGCGCAACTAAACTCACGAATTTTGTCATTCTTAATCTAATAGAAATATTTATGAAAATAGTGCGAAAGACGGACTTTCAATCAAGTTTGTCATCAGTAACTTTCTTAGCCCTAGAAATAACCTCCACGAGTCGGCACAAAGCCGTTGGCATTTGAAATGTGCAATGTGTTCTCCCCAAATATAAAGCGTTGCGACTATGTATTCAATAATCTGGTGACATTCAGAGTTCTAAACCTCGGGCGGCAGTTGAACGCCCCTCTCACCCTTTCCACGAGCCCGTGCTAGCCACTGCGCTAATGGACTTTTGTTCTGAAATCACTCAGCAATTCAGTATTATTACGCTTTTATCGGAATGTGCCAATGTTTTCATCTATTCCAATAGAATATTTACTCTTTAGAATGATTAGCAATGATTTTTCAACTCTTTACGAACAAACTCCCGATTACGTTTATTGCCCAGTTGCGTTTTGTGGTCTCCGTACATTATGACTGCTGTGGATTTAGCATGAGCAATTTTAACGCACGTAAGTACTGATTCTTTTGAGGAAGAGCACAGTTTATGCAAGTGCGTATATGCACACTGGATCGAAAACTGTGGGAACCTGCGCCGTACTCATTGAGTCTTCCCTGCCTCTGGGATCGCTAGATTGATGTCATACTCATCTTAAAGGAGAGAAGCACTGACTTAATATGACGGTAGGGCACCGCCAGTCTTTATAAGGGCAAACTGTTTCAATCACCTTTGCGATGCTTGTTAAAGTCGAATACAGCCCTCAGGGATTGTTTACACTAGAATATTTCTTTTATGCATACTATGTGATACTATTTTGACATGAGTCAACGTTCAATACTCAAAAGTTTTCCATCATAGCAATCACTTCGATTCATTAGTCGATATGGCGACGCGTGTTTGTTCACCGTTAGCAATTGAGAAAATCACTTTCTGCTCCGAGAATTTCGTAATTACGGTCAAGTTTTCCTCACCATCACCAATTATATTGCCAGTGTAGGCAAATTCATAACTCAAAAAACCCTGCAATATTGCAATCCTCAAAATAATCCTCTAACATTCGAGATAACCACCGCCTTCCACAAGCTGCTTTTTTGAAAGTTAGTTCTTGTCTTTATGCCTTAAACTAGAAGCATTCAGATTTACTTACATCACATATCATTTTCATGAAATAGGATAGGCTGAGATATTATACAATCAAGATTCATTCTTAGAAGCATCTTTTTTGAATTTTCAATGAAAAGTATAATTTGAAGCTCCGTAAAAGGAATACCAAGATGTTACGAGTAGGTTGTTGTGATCTAGTGAACGTTTGATAATTGTTTTGACGAGTAATTACGTTATTATATGTTTTGGAAAGGTAACGACGCTTTTATAAGATACACAAGTTTGGAACAGAAATTATGAGTTCTGAAGCATACAGATCTTACCAATAGTCCACATGTTGTACCATGATTGTTAATACAATGAAGAATGCTGATAAAATTACAGTGTAGATGACATAGTTCACAAGATTAATGCGTTTGAAATATCAGCAATACAATGTGTCTCAGTGAGTGTTTCCATTGACCAGAGCGATAAGCCCATCTTTGTACGCACCAGAGCAGTCACCTTTGATCATACTCTCCAGTGTGGTTTTGTACATTGCCTGAAAAACACTTGTGCGTATTGTTAACACATATGGCACAAACACTGTGGTGTACGTAGGTATGGTGACGCCCTCAAAGATCATTTAAAGCCCCTTGAACCCTTTCTAGGCCCTTTTTCTATTTTGTGCGCTCACCAATAGCACAGTAATCTCGAAAAACTAGTTCACCACATAGAAGCTAATTACTGATTACTAATGTAATATTGAAATACAACGTTATGACGGTCCGTATATGGGTTTATAAGCAGGACGTTCCACTTCGGGCTTGTTCCTTTCATGATCGAAGTTGTAGGCTTCATAATCTTCACTGAAGACAACCCCAAGAATTTATCACTCTAAAACCTCAGTCTCGATAGAACGACATGCAGGGAGTGCTTCCTTGACGATCAAATAAACGATGATAGGAACAAAATTTATTGAATACATTACTAGCTGACGTTACTTTCTCTGGTGTCATATTGCTCAGTTTATTCATCCAGATAAGCGTAACCGCCGCAACGTCAATTAGTATTGTATTGAAAAAGTCTTATTCTAAACAAACTTCCTGTCTTTTCATGGCAAAAAAATTATCTGACCGATACCGAGGTGCTGAGGATAATAAGGCGGTCACATGGGACATGAAGACAGGCATAAGGAGCGGACAATATTACACTCCCACTTTACCATACTGGTAAACAGACCACCATCGTGGACGACAATCGAAAAGATATCAGTGGAAATGCTGTCGCAATGTTGAAGCGCACAGAGAAGATACTACAAACGACATAGCTGTCGAACCATCGAAACCATATCAATGATAATTCTCGCTTCTTGACTGGAATTGCATGCAAAGCTAAGTCCCCTTAATGATCTTTCACTAACTCTACCATATTCCAAAAAAAACTCTTCATTCGTTCATGTCGCATACCACAGTTCCCTAATGTGTATACTACTTCCTGATTGATGCATCGGAAAGCCGTTTTCCCTCTAAAATCTTCGTGACAAGTCTGATCATAATGTCTTATCGTCTAGTCGATCATTCTGTCTGTATATTCTTTTTCAGTTATACATAACCCGTTTCAGTCTGGTTGATGCCAATGACCACATGTTCACCTTTATCTAGGAGTGGCGTAAAATTTACGGATGATTATTCCCATGCACCTTGATGAAACTATTCTGTGTGGACGCCGAAAGACGAAAATCTTGGTCTATTAGATGGCTCTGACATAAGTCGGTGCCAGCTTGAGGCTCAAGCAAATTCGCTCTAGGGTACCAACTTCAAGCCTGTTCTTCTACAGAACTTTCAGACAAGTGCCCTCCATGTGAAACCTCATGATGAAATCGCCTATCAGAATTGTTCGATTACCCAGTCTCGCCTTCTCCGCAACTTGGTGTTCATCGTATACAGCGGATTTGATCATAACCGATATCGGTTCCAACATTTTCAACCGCAAACGTCCCACTGGGATTGTTAATTGTTCTAAATTATTTTTTATAATCTCGTTCGCATTGAAGAACAAACTAATTCTGTCAACTCCCCTCGAATCGACTAACAAACTGTCCGACAACCAAGTCTTCTCCGCCATTGCACACAGCGTTAATGGGTGAGTGCCTTCATCTCTCGCACAATTCTATGTCGTCGTATCTCAGCCATTCGGCATGTAGATCCGCAATGGAACATTGTGGTGTTATGGTGCATATGAGATCGTTATATTGGATCTTCCAGGTCAAGCCAATTTGACTCTGAGACACCAATAATCTTTCTGTACTCGGTCTCCAAGTACTGGTCGACGTTTAGCATACGAGCGACATGTACGCAAGCCACATTTGCGTGCATTCACATTACGTTATATCTCTTATGTAGGTAGTGCCTGCCGTGACAAGAGACAGGTATTTCACATGAAATTTTGTGTCAGGGCAGCAGCTACATCACTTATGATCCTGGCTTATGTATTCGCCATATGGGAAAGCACTCTATAGCCTTATGATCAACCAGCTTAAGTAAAAAAAATCTGTAGCGTAATCATCGAAACTATTTTGAAACAATAAAAAAAGGTGGATAATATTCGGTGACGACACGACTGCTACTTGGCGCTTTTCAGCTAAAAGAATGTATTTCCGTTATTAACAGGAATCACGTGACACTATTAGCTAGGATAATTGTAACCGCATTTCTGATAGCATTAAAAAGTATAAAAAGCATATTTATTGCTATTGAACTATTTCTTCGAAAAACACCTATTCTGCCAATATGTCCTTGTTAAGCAAGATAACATTACAGAAATAATGTGGATTCTCATCCTATCTATGGGTCCCATGAGAATAGTCTTCTGAAAACAGCCAGCCATGCATCTATTTGAACGAACTGAGCAGTTTGGACATCCAACAAGATACCTCAATTTTATGATGAAGAGGAATTATTCAGCGCGAAACATAGATGAGCTTGTCAGAGCTGATCACGGGTGAATAAGAATGATCAATAAGAATGGTGAAGATGATCTCAAGTACTCCATGACTACAACATCTTGCAAGGAAGAGACCCGGGGCGACAGTTATGAGGGAACGAAAGGAATTAAAGGTGAACTCAGATTTTCACGATTCGCTAACAGTGAGTGATTGATTGCTTCAGTTGATGATATGCCATGTCTGAGCGTACTACGTTAAAGCTACCGTACCGGCTATCAAAAAAGCGATCATTCAAACGGTTCAAGTTCGCACTTACCTGGAATTGATTCCTGATATCAACCATGTCATATTCACAACGAGTGACAACAAGTCGAATCAGGTCGCGATCTCTGGTGCCGAAGCCCTGGAAATGTGCTTTTATATGAATATGTCATATGTGCCAGCTCACATCAATTACCTTCATGCTCTCATAAAGTAATTTGGCAAAGAATGCAGGTCTGTTACGAGCGACCGCTACCACAGCAAGTAGACCGTCCCGAATATCGCCCGAAAACTCGGACTCAATCGCTTTCTCGATTGAATGATTCGTTACCTGAATTCATTTTAGTGTGAAGATTTTTTTTTGCACTTCCATTTTTCAGAGCTATTCAGTCACTTTACAATAAGCATTTCAACTTGAATGAATTGAAAAATTTGCTCTCAGAAGAATGAAAAAATAGATAAGAATGTAATTTTGTTTGTTTCTTCAATTTCCCCAATGTTAATAAATATTCTACTAATTTTTGGAGAATTATTCCCACTAAGTAGCACAATAGTCTTGTAAAGATTTTTCGACTTCATGAGTTGTAAAATTTCACAACCTTCTGATACTCGTCGAATACTGCTCGTAGCTGGTTGAAGTTATTGCTCGCTAGCACCGCATTGAAGCAGGCTTCGTCCGTGCCCAGGCGCCGCTCTCCAGCACTGTACAGTTTCCTAGCGTCCTGTAAAAAGGAGCAATGAAGTTATTCATTAGAAACATGAGTAAAAATGCAGAAATATAGACTATAAAAGATTTTGGAATCTTTTTATAATAAAAAAGGCAAAAAACGGCAGACGGTGATCAGGACCCATCGAATGACGAGTTTAAAAGACACGGTAACCGTGATCACGTTTCCCCACTTTCAAAAACTTGTAACGAAACCTGATTCGCCCTAAGGTGATCGACATGAGTTGATTCGTCTCGTCCACCAGCACACAAGGAAATAAGAAGACGCTAAAAACACGTAGATGTGTTAACTGCTGTAATAACATGAAAAAGCTAGAAACAACCGCCAAAAGCTGAGAAATGAGTAAAATTCGAAACATTAGGTGGGTCAAAGACGCTATGATTACCTTTGGCGAGGGCTAGTGGTAGGGTTGAAGAACTATTGAGAAAAGGCAAAGTTATGGCCTCAGTTGGTGTGGCGAGAGCAGGCGGGCCACCGGTAAGGTAATCGTGGCGCAAAAGTCTACATGAGACTTCGAGATATGCTCGATTCAAAACTGCATAGTTGTTTTCACATCATATTCCTTTATGAAAAAAGAATAGGCAGCAGTAGAACTTGAAAAATCTGGGAAGGTACCATGAAGGCCCGTGCATACCATGAGAAAAAAGAACTTTCTCGATTTAGAGATTTTCAATAAAAACTTCCTTGCTGAGACTCGTGTAAGACTCAGCTTTAGAGTAGTTTTCCAGATCGTCTCTATCAACCTCGACATTGATCAATATTCGCTGCTTTTTTGATAGGTACACATGAGGTACATTATTCTACTATTTAATCAAAAGTTGACCTTTCGGCGGACTTCACCCTGTTCAAACCGTGGGAATGTCACCACAATTTAATCAACCAAACACCTACACAGCTCAAGAGAAGAAAAGATTGTTAATGAGTTCGAGATTTCTCACCACTCAATAAGGTGAAATCTGCAGATACTTCAGACTTATGCCTGAATAATATAATAACAACTGACCATTCAAACTAAGGCCCGCGAGCTTCTCAACACCAGAGATAAAAGTCACCGTACGAAGAGTGACGCTTTTCTGTCCTCTTGAACATGTGTCCTAGTAGGCACTCCTGGTCGGTAGGGAATAATGGATATTTTACTTCAGCCCCCCATGAATCATTGAAGATATGACTGATTATGTATTTGAATATTATTGTCGAGCGAAATGTACAATAAATGGCAAATAGAGGTTGCACTTTGATTCGTATTATGGAAAGTTGCATATTAGAGTTCTACGATTCTTTAAAGTTCTACCTACATGTACATCTTTATCGACCCTCTCAGTTCGTGAAAACCAACCTGGAAGTAGCCGCTGGTATCTCCGACTAGGTCGGCTTCAAGTGATCTGTGGTAAAGTTGATTATAAACCTGGCGAATATCAGCGATCTGCTGATTTGTCCTTGAAGTCATGATTTCAATCAAGATGGATTCTTTTGTTCCCAGACCCTAAAATATATGTTTAACGAAATCGTATAGTCTTTCGAATTTAAATGAAGGGTCGTCACTGATACCTCTATAGATCTGTGCAACTCTTTGGCATCATAGACAGCTATGGGTTCCATAAGCGCCAAAATTAGATTTTCAAAGTCACCATGGAGCTCAGATTTCAAGTTCTGAAATGTGGTTTATATATTGAAGCAAATGATAAGAATTTGTTAGTTTGTCTGATAGTTACTAGGCAAAAGATCTCAGCAAAAACGAGTGTATCGTTAGAGTAGGGAATAAGAAAACCGTTAATTTTTACAAATCAAACATCCAGTTTTGAAACATGAAAGGATTTCTTATGAGTACACTGCGTAACAGCTGAGTTATGGTTTCTTGTCCTAGTTTTTACTCAATTTCTTCAACGGAAAGTCTCGTAAATAACTGTCGTTGAAAGCGCAAGACTATTGTCGACGTTTAGAAATTAAACTGAGAACAAGTTAAAACGGAGCCATGGCAATTTGTTTGACGGCAATGGAGAATGACCACCAAGATTTTAAGTTTCTAAGGACAGTCACTCAAGTATATGGGTAGATTCTTTCGATAACACTTCAGTTCTATCCACGTCAAAATTTTGAACATGATTTGAAGTCAAAAAATTCTATGAGTTGAGAGAAGGAGCAGACCGCCTGATTTGAAATATGATACGGGCGTACATGAAGAAAAGTTATAAGAACATCTCATGCACACTTTTCAAGCATATATTGTATAGTAGGTCACTTCATACTGGACAACATAGCAGCGCACCGCCATAAAGTCCAGGTTTCAGTTTCGTCAATTCAGATCCGATGATAGACTCGAATTACAATATTCGAGAGACTCGTCTGTATGTTGACCATTGTTCTTCGGCTAATATTCGTGTGATTCTCAGTCGCATAGTGATTTACTGCTACAGATGTCTTCCTTTCACTAACTTGAACGACGTCAGTCGATTTTCGAAACCTTCGAATCAGTTATAAGAGATACACGGAGGGAATCTAGGGTTTCAGAAAACTGTCGGCCTAAGACCAATTGAATCGCCAAACAACATGTGTCTGTCGATATGGTACACAGTAAGATACGTCACCTTTGTTCTTACATGAAAACTCATCAAGTTTACTCCGGCCTTTTCTTCTCATGTCAAATAACAGTTCTCGTGAAAAAAGCGTTTGCAGTTGTTATGGACGATTTGCTAGGAAAAATTATGGTTCCTTGATTCAATCGTATTACGACCAATCAGTAATAGCATGGCTGATCTTAATAAATATTCACTAAAGACTCGGCGAACTAATTTTCCTTGAGATCGTCACTTTATTACTCGGTTCATAAACTGAGAAAAAGACATAAAAATCATTGAAGACCCGCACAAAAATTGTTTTGAATGGTCATGACTACAGTACCGTGCGTACACAAAAGTGAACACACTGTCGTGAAGGGCTTATGAGAGGTAGGCATACGAAAAGCCTCAAAGGATGTATCTAGTCGTGGTATAGTAGCATGCAATGACTTCGATATTACTACAAAACGAGGAAGGAACGTGCAAAACGGATGATTCTGCTTAGGTGATTTAAACGGCACAAAAATATTATACAAAACTTATTTGAGTTTTCTCATATTCCACAATCTTGGAGGTTTTATCAGCTGCCCTCTTCATGGAAAACTGCAGAAATACTCTACGCAGACACATAATCCGATAGCCACGCACTTCCATTCACGATCATCAACTCGAGTAGACAAAGCGATTATGACAATCGTACGCACTACAGGTGAATTCCGCGAACGGGCAACTTCATATTTATCCAATGATTCAGAGAAAAAGTGTGCGAAATATTCAGAAGTATTAGAATGATTGGGGATTTGAAGCCACTTATTGATGACAAAACCGGCCTAACCAATGCAAGTATTGGATATCGCTGATTGCATAAACGAAAGGGTACGATTTTGACATTACTTAATAGTGTCTCATAGTTACTTACACTTATTAAGTCCTTTCCGTACAGCACTTTGAAGGCTTTAGCAATCTCTTGTCTTTGCCAGTTTGTACGTGCGCACAGAACACTGATCACCTAAAATACAGATTTCGAAGAAGAAGAAAATTTCACGATTTTTTATCGTCTACTTGAAACCATCATAAACTGCATGGTGATTTTTAAATAACTCACAAATTTACTAATTCATCAATGCTTTGATCATTTGTATTATCTGTGATCCGATTAGAGATCGAGCACCAGAGGTGCTAGATGGACTCGCTTAGCACAAGAAAGTCACAATTTTATTTGGGATTTTTATGAAGAAATTCGATCTGTGTAGCAGGTGGTGTTGATATCCTGTACTTGAAATCTGGTGAAATCCTTATCACCGACGGCTCACATTTGGCAGCTAGTTTTACATGAATTTACGATGTTTGAATCTTCCTTTAAATGCGAGAAATGTCCCTTACATCTTCCCCTAAACACTATGCATCAAAACAGCCATACCTACGAAGTAACCAAGTTTCTGAGATGAATGCTGAACGAGAAGAAATGCTTAATTTAATAGGTTTTTACAGAACGTATTGTAGTAGTACAAGTATATTATCCGGGAACGATTGAAGAAACAAGCCATTTCACTGGACAAGAACTTTTCATAAGAGTGTTCGTAATCATTCAAAAGCTGAAATTTCTGGCTGCGCTACGTGACTTTTTTGAAGAAAAATCCTTTTGTAACGTTTCAGCAGATAGAGAACATTTGTGTTTCAAGCGCATATTTCTCGCAGGACAGAACTGCTCCCTGAAACTACGAGTAACCATTCGAAAACGTAAAATCCGGTGAATCCAATGCTCTGCTTATTTTCTGGAAAGACCGTTTAACTGCAGTGTAATTTAGAAAATAAGACTGAATTTGAACAGGCGGGCATTTGTTTTTCGGCTGATGTACGGGCTGGGGAGAAGGCTACCCGTGATTTTAATATGACGATGGATCGACTGCACCAATGCGTTATACATGTGGCGTGCAATCATCCTTATTTAATGCGAATTTTTCCTCCACTTCGAAAGAAACTTCACATAAAACGTGCAACTTTAATACCACAAAATTTCCTCCACACGTTCATATGCCTTTCATGCTTCTAGCAACGCGATGGTGAGGACACGGGGCTGATGTAAAATACAATTTTATTTCAAATGCTACAGCGTTACAGAAGGGTCCTCCAAAAAACGGTTATATAGCACAGTAGCCAGAGACTTAAGCTTCGAATGGTTACGAACCCTCTTACAAAAAGTTCTTGTTCAGAGGAAAGGTCGCTTCTTCCTGTGTCTCCAGATGACATACTTGAATCTCTAAAGCTTTTATCTCCTCACAAAACTGCGACTTTTCTATGTTATCCTAACTTCTCTTCGATTACTGCCCGGAAGCTTAGACTAAGTTGGCCTCCTAACAAATACACATAAATGAAAATTCAGAAAGCATTCTTTCTCTTGATCCTATGTTATGTATCTAGGAAAGACTCGTTTTTTATGAATGTCGTTTATCTTAACACATTCACAACGAAGTCTCGGAAACAAAGACCACACAGTTTCCGGTGGTCAATTTTTGTGCACAAATTCTTCACTCAAGTGCTTGTAATAAATCGCAGTTTAACCTATGAAGACGCTTCCACAAAGTTTACTTTGTTCTTCTTTGTAAAGAAGCTTGCTCGAAATTAGCAGGTGGCTAATTTTTGAGAAGATTGTCTTTCCTGGGCCAGTGAGAGTTTAACATTGACAATTGATGAGCTCTTAAATGGTTAAAAGAACACGGAGAAAAACTTCTGTGCACAAAGACGAACCACTGCAAAAAAAATTTCATAAAATCCTCTCTTCTTCCAAAGTAATGTTGAAATTTTTTTATCACGAGCATGAATGATCTTTAGTGTATTACTTGGCAGAACATCTTGTGTATTCCACATAACTACATGAATACCTTCGAATTATTGCACCCGAAGCCCTTCATCGCGTTTCGCAGTGTCTCAGCATCCTGGTTAGGATTGAAATTTGGGAATGGGCGCACCGACGGAGTACCGAGCATCGCTAAATGTACTGAAGTTACTTTGTGAAAATCATCATGAGCACACAAGATGATACCGACTATAACAATTCCAGATTGTAGACGATCAATAAAAAATAACGGTCAAGTTTATGACTCATCGACGTTCAAGAGCTTTTATGATTTTTCTAAAAAAAAAACACAAACGCATCATTTTCTCCCTCTTATATTCTTATCTACAGAGCTATATGGACTCATTGTAGACAATCAATAAAACAATATTACAATAAAATTTTGCGCAACTTTTGACAAATGTAGGTAAGTTCAACTCAACATTACGACAACAACAACCATCATCCCTCCGCACAGGTTTGATTCAATTCTCACTCGTCTATAGAGAATAGGAAACCAGTTCGCTATTGCTGTGAATAACGTGTCGATCTGTCGTGTCCTCTACCTCGTCGTCGACCACACCGTCCATTGTGGAGGTGTAGAGCAAATCTAGCAGTGTATCTTCATCACTTTGAACAATGTCGCAACCTAGGCTCTTTCTGATGCTTCCTTCATCTATTCTGCAGTCAAATTATGTGAAGGAACAAATGAAGCCCTTGCCCTCTTTGATTCGAACCCTCGTAGCTTCAAAACGGAAGTGATCTCAAAGATGATACCCAAGCATTGAGCATTTTCATTACAAGCAATCCCAATGAACACTGGTTCCTCCTTCACATTTGGTACTACTCTAAATTATAGAAAAAATTACAAATAAACAAGGATTATCTTAATTTTTAGTTTGAAAAACCCCAACAATAACGATCATATAGCAAAACTAAAACGACCGTTGACGGTTTTTCTCATTCTGGAGGACGGATATTTTTCACATATTTATCATGGACTGCTACAGTTTCACTTGCACCTAATATGATAAATGTTGATTGATTTGTATACTACGATGTCAACTTCACAATACTTATAAGATCTGCCCATTTTTAACGGTAGAAATCAGTAGTCGAGTCTCGATCTGCCGTAACTTATATATTTATCTTAAATCCCTACGTTATACTGGCAATGATTTTCTACCATCACTACGACCCGTATGGAAATGAATGTCGATTGAACCATGACTCGAGCAAACAACAATAACGTCTTTAATATTGAGTTCTGTTTGATGCCTAATTAACTAGGAGGAAGGCATCACGTATACGATGACAAGAACGCTGAGATAAGAGCAAGATGAGGAACCTAATGTATGTGTGATGAATTCGAACCGCGACTACAGCTTACCAATGCAGCGCTCACTCACATTTCACTATCGAGAACGCCGCTTTGGCTTCCTCTCACGTCTCTATTCTTCACTTCTACATTCTCAGGCCAAGACTAGCTCACCGAATAATCACAGCGCCGCAATGAAACCAGCATTTTTCTGGTAATCAGTAGTCAGTGAAAGCTTTACAAATTAACTTCTCGAGATCATCGCTGTATTGTCCAGTTCAAAAGGTGGGAAAGGGGCTTGAAATGAAATTATAAGGCTCAACAAGTTGGATTCAAAGAGCATAGTTACCGTACCTATGAACATTAGTGTATGTAGGTTTGTTATTTGCTAACTAGTGTGTTTTGCTCGCTGAATGTCACGAAGAGTATCACGTTTTCCGTCTACGACCTTCGTGAAAAACATTTGGTAATCACGACATTTCGATAGCAAAAATATCACCAGCTATCAAAATATGAAGCAGCTGTCAGCAGTCGATTCCCACTCTCATACTGTTTCATTCGAATATTCGCAAATGACCGGCGATAATTTTTTGATAATCGGGTCAGACATTGTCGCGACTGTGTCCCATATTTCTCGGTTTCTCAACAACAACAACATCGTCTGTCGGGCTTCGGAGTTGAGAACTAATGAGTCATTCTTTACATATCATCTGTCATAAAGGCAGGCGAATGTGGTTATCTATAAGATACGTGGACCTTATGGACAAAACCGACCTTGCCAACAGAATCTTTTCCATTTACTTCTTTCATGGATATATTCATTACGAGCTTGTAATGCTCTTCTAAAGCACACGTGTATCTTCTTTATGAGGCAACTTCAGAACATTTCCTTTCTCCTATCCCTCTCCCTAACTACACGGTCGGGATGGCATGCAATACAGACTCTGCACACACATAAGCACATTTCGTACTCCTGCTTGAGTATATGTGTGTTTAGCAATAGAAAGACGAATGAATCCCACTTAAGCATCTAGACAATTCCTAGAGCACCTTTGATACACACCTATTCCGTTGTTGCTCATTCAAGGACAATGAGCACAAGGCCGCGAATTTAACCAGTTTGGGATTCCCATTGACGCCGAGTTTGGATAAGTTGAATTATCCATTTTTGAGAGCAGAAGTGGTGCTAACGTCAAGAATGTCAGTGTCATTTGATAACTGTGTATTCTCTACAAGAGATGGCGGAATAGTCCAAGCATTTTAGCAAGAACAGGACACATTGCCAAGTGGAAAGCTCTTAAGGTTCCACTCCACATCTGCATCACTATTTCAGCGAGTAGCACAGCGATAGTATAACATTTATTATAAACAAAATCTAAATGACCACAGCACTCGTTTAATTTCGTTATTCACCCACGAAGTCCCTAGATTTCCCCGAGGACGTGAAATTAGCATCAAACTTGTCTGAGACTAGCTCAAAAACGTCCTAATACTCTACAAAAAATCGACTCGATCAAAATTCAACGACATTCGTAACATAGATGAAAAACCCTCCTCAAGCATGACCAGAACCGGCAAGCCATAGACGACATTCGTGGATGACGACTTCTACGAGTAAACGACGCGAATGCAATAAGTGCTGAGTACACAGAATAGAAGAGGATATTTCTGCCGAAGAATTCACTCTTCAAAAAATGACATTTCCATTATTGATCCATTATTTGCTGCCTTGCATCAAAATTCCTTGTACTGTCCGCGGATTAAAATCATAAAAGCTGATGATTGAACGTGTGAACATGGTGACAATTAGCTTAGAATTCTAGTAGGTATGAAGTTTTGAAGAGAAGTAAAACGACAAGAAACTAATAGAACTGACGAATTACCATTTTGTGCAGTACGTCTCGATGATAAAAGGAAGGATAAAATGATTATTGTTGTAACAAAGTCAGAGTGAAGTGCGAATCAATCTCAGTTATTAAGTACAGTAGAAAAAAAGTTGGAGTTGTTTTAGATAATGCCGATAAATAACAGTAATAGTTAGATAATTAGTAGAACGCAGAACAATTTATATAAATTCAAAAGTAGACATCGCGAAAGAATCCTCCGAATCTCACTAGTTCACTATCCTCTCCGATTTTTTAATGTGATAGTTTTTCTGTAACTCAGCCGCTACGTTGAGATGAACAACTGCGCGCAAATTGGAGATAATTGTGGCTGAGGTCAGAGGTCTGGCCGAGAACAGCAGGGAGTTTCCATCACGAGGAAAACGAATGGTATTATGGTGGGTGTGCTAGAAATGATAGTACACTACAAATACTCATAGCATTAGAGTGTGGTGCGATGGGAAGAGCGAGTGATGAGAGGAGCTGATGAGGCACATCGATCGCAGCTGTGTACTTCTGTTAAGCTGTGAGCCATCAGAACAAATAAGGTTTATCGCCTTCATATTGCAACCTATCCTTTGAAGAAAGATTAAAAAGAGAAGTCGCGCTTGCTCAGCCAGAAGAAATAAATGATCAGATAAAAATTTACATAACAACAATAATAAATCAGTTCTAAAAAGTATATCAAAGGTAAAGTATTTATAACCCTTGATAGCCTTGATACTGTATTGGTATCCCTAGAAATCAGAAAAGAACACAGGTGAATTTATGGAAGCATAAAAAGTTGATTTCGATTCACCGTTTTTCTTTGTATGGTTAATAAAAATATGACGAGCGACCACTGGTTGTTAGCACTAAATCTTGCTCGTTCGAAGATTTTCAATCTAAAAACTATAGGAATGTTCGTCAAGTGATCGAATTCGGATTGTGGACTGATATTCCTCTACACAACAGACAGTTTATGTGCCGCACTTAAAGCACTGGCCCTACCCGTCACACATGTGTAATTTTATCTAGCAGAGAATTCCAGTGGGGTATGCTATGTAGATTCAATTTGAAGACAAGGGGATAGCCCAACAGTCGTATTATCATGAGTCATGGGAAAACAAGGTCTCCTGGGGGAGGATAACTTCGACCCGAGGTGATTCATCGATGACGTTAGCGCTTTTGTCTAGCGTGAAGAGTAATTGGTGACGAAATACACGACCAGTATGACGTGTGTACTGGTTATGAAACCTCACGGAATGGACAATGACTAAGAAAGTCAGTACGAAAATCGAAAAAAGTTTGAGAAAAATAGCAGAAAGAGAGGGAAATGAGTAATGGAAAAGACATGATGAGCACATTACGAGTGTTTTAGAGGTTGCGTCGATGATGCTGTTGTTGTGCGGAGGGTTTTCCTGAGTACCGACCAAATAAACATGAACGTCCGCGGGTGGCCCATAGTGGCGCCACTCAATGTCAAATCACCCCGTATAGATTGTCCTTACGAATCGAGTAATATAACCATATGCCGTAGATATTTCCGACTACTACGTATAACTCAATGGGGTCTCGTGATTACTTCCGGCTATCCGTAAACCTGGGCATTGATAGTTAATGTATGCAAACACAAAAAACTGCCGTTTAGGTCAACGCGAACATTGTCGTTGCCGATATTGTTGTTGTGATGCGATCACTGACGTTTTCGGACCGTATGTATTGAGTTAAATGCATTCCATGTTGATCTAACGAATCCTTCGTAAAAGTGGATTTGTTTGTTAAAGAAACAAATTTAATATAGGTGGCAATCATATGTTCTAACATGTTCTGACAACTCTTCCAACAAGTTTTTCTGATTAAAAAGACAACAAACTTCGCCAAACAAGTCGCCTTTCGAGTGATGAAAAAACACAATTGATTTGTTTTAAGTAAATTGGTTTCATCAATCACAAACATTAAGTCTTAAAGTGGCTGTGAAAAACACTTACGTTCTCCATGGAATCCTCCTTGATTATAGGCGGCTGGCGCTCCTGGATAGTTTGTTCCGGGATTTGAATATCCTTGCGGTTGATAACCACCTCCTTGATGAGTAAATGGCGGAGGATGGGGAGAATATCCCATGCTATTTTGAGGAGGGTAACCGCTTTGATATGGTGGAGCGCCTTGAGGAGGATAACCGCCTTGATGTGGTGAGGGGCCTCGAGGAGGATAGCCGCTTTGATATGGTGGTTGAGCAGCATCAGGATAGCCAGTATTAAATCCAATCGGTGGTGGTGGACTATGATTTGAAGCATACTGTCCTGACTGTGGCAATCCTTGATTGTATCCTCCTTGCTGTGGATAACCTCCCTGTTGAGGATAGCCGCCTTGGGCCGAAGGCCCATAAGATGGCGATGGAGTTCGTCCTGGCTGCGGATATCCTGGACCGGCATAGCTTACAGGTTGTCCAGCAGGATAATATCCACTTCCTGAAGAATTAGGTGGATACCTTTCTTGGTAATTGGAAATAGGATTGGGTTGATACCCACCTTGATAATTGGAACCAGGATTAGGTTGATACCCTCCTTGGTAGTTAGAACCCGCATTAGGTTGATACCCTCCGTGATTATTAAAACCCGGATTTTGGTTAGTATGATCCGACTGCGGTTGCTGATTTCGCCCAATTAATTTGTTTTCCTGAAAAACGTAAAAACATGATAACCATATGTAGACTACACTATTAGAAAGGAGTGTTATACACTCATTATTTATATATATTCCAGTAGTTAACTCTTGTAGAAGCAATAGCAGAAGTATTTCTGAGTGAAGCATCTGTTCAGTACTATGCAATATTACGCCATTGATATTTAGTCTTAGGAGTTTTGAGTACACACGAACGTGATGTTGATCCTATTACAAAGGTAGGTACAATGATTACCTAATTGTTTCCATCTACTACTGAAATATGTCGAACTTTGAAAGTTTCCAAACACTCAGGGAAATCAACAATACTCTCGGCCTACTACCCCGCCTAATCTAGTAATTTGGAAATTGTATTCCAAAGTTAGTTCTGGTTCGTCTAGAAGGTAACCCAGAGTGCTACTAACGATTAGATTCTGACAGAGATATTCTTCGGAATAAAAATCGATAACTCTATAGGTCTCAAAAGCACTTTGAAGAAGTTATAGATGCCTTACCAGTACGTCCTGAATACCGGACATGACGAACTTCTTCAACGACATCTTCAGTGAAAATTGGTCGAGTGGTTGACAAGAGTGATTCGCCTGTCGATTCGGGAGGTCGTCCTGGTTAAATAATATAGCGGATCACGTGCTGACTCACCACCGCACAGCTGGTCGTATGCTTGCTCGCACGGAATGAATGAGATGAAGAGGAGAAATTTTAGGGAGCAAGAGTATGAGCGGCGATGATTCATCCCTATTATGGTCGCGTGAAACTAGTTTTGGAATCGTAAATGAAAAATATCCTGTCATGCGCGCAATTGCCAGCGTTGTTGATGCAACAAACTGAGGCGATTTGGTATTGACATAAACTGGCAAATACTGATCGGTGCTCAATCTTTGAATGTTCCAGACGGATTTAGATGTTCGGCGTGAGTTTACAAGTCCAAAAGAAAGGAAGAAGTCCCCTACAATTACTACAGGAAGAGGAATAGTTAGTCAATAATTTACTACTCGTCACAGTTTCGGAAAAGGGTCGTTTCGCGCTCACGAAGACGTCACTCAAATAATTTCTTGCCTACCGTTTCTGATTGAATTCTGGATAATTGCTCCGAAAAAAAGTGGAAAATTTGAAAATGGACAAGCCACTACAACAGCTATAGTTAGTAGAGTTAAATTTTGAATCACATAGGCACTCCTTCTGTAAAGCAAATATTTCCTTAATAATTTTACTTTTTCCATATAACAGATGTTACAGAAGCAACAAGACTTGTGTTAAATTTTGATTTGGACAAACAGTGCCATGGATGAAATTCGTTAAAGTGACGGATGTTATAGCATTCAACATTGTCCAAAATACATTTCTCTTATTTTTCTTATATTTCTTCAAGCTCAAACAGTTAATTAGCGGAACCTATTTCATCTAAATTTCTTCTGAGTTTCGTTTCAACTCTAAAAGAAACTACTGCTAAAAGCGGCCAAATAAGAAGAATCCCATTTGGTCATCAGTACACAATAAATGTCAGTGTGACTGAGTTCAATGGATTCCGACTACCCGGGCCAGGCCGCCAGCGATTGGCGGGACAGATAGATTGTGTTGTAGGTGTAGAAAGAGTGGTTGTTCAAAATGGGCATCAGTAGTGCAACGGTTAGAGCACGCGCTCCTGGATTAGAGTAAGATGTGGGTTTCGAGTTTTCCCGCTGACGCCCGAAGGTTTTGCACATCATCCACATCACTGGGCGTTTCAACTTCTTCAAAATAACATTTCTATGGGCGAAGAAACTTTCTTTACGTCTACGTATACTATTTGTGAACCATAATTTCCATAGGAATACGCTCTAACGCGCTCCTGGATAGAGTAAGATGTGGGTTCGAGTTCCCGCTGACGCGAAGGTTTTGCACATCACTCCACATCACTGGGCGTTTCAACTTCTTCAAAATAACATTTCTATTGGCGAAGAACTTCATTTTACGTCTACGTAGTACTATTTGTGAACCAAATAATTTCCTAGGAATACGCTCTATTCTAACCTATGTAGTCCTCTAATTTTGTAATAAATATAAGCTGATTTGGAAACCATACATAGACTTCGCCTCAGTACAATAAGGTCATTTAGAACCAACTTTTCAATCCTTCATACCTTCGCGGGCAGTCTTATTTAACTAGTAAAACCGTATGATTCAAGGTACTCGTCTTCGGCGCGACCTCTAGGACACTTCGTCGACGACAATCATCGTAGAGATTATCGTCATGACCTTTCAAACTGATTTGGATGCTAATGCAACTCATTCGCTTTTGCATGTACTACGCACGTTTAGTATCAAATAAATAATCATGATATTATGATGAGATGACAAATAAAGTAATTTCCAATAGATATGTAGAATCATACAAGTGTTCTTCAAAATTACTCGAATAAGCTGAGGGGCTAGAAGAACAATCGATGACACAAGCGTGTCGACTCGACAAATGGTGAAGCATGACTGGAAAAAATATTGGGAAGAAGAAACATCTGTTGGTGTAATATGTCACGAAGTGAATCGCTGTTTTTGCAAAATTGGATCGATTTGCACTTTAAGCGGACGTTATAGACAGAATCAAACAGTTTCCATTGCAAATATGTTGTTGAGGATGGGGTGTCGGTTCGAAATAAAAACGATCGCATTCCTCGATGCGCTATGTCAACAGAAATGAGAAATGGTACTATTAAAAGGCAGATTCATATTGATAGAGAGCAAGGCAAATAAACTGTGTCCTTTTGTTATGGCATCGATTTCGGCTACACTACAATGCTTAGTGGGTCCTATTTTGAATGCTAACAAATCCCTGTCATAAATCACACACACACACACACACACACACACACACACACACACACACACACACACACACACACACACACACACACACACACACACACCACACACACACACACACACACACACACACACACACACCACATACATGCACACATACGTACACATACATACACACACACATTCATACACACACATACATGCACACATACATACACATACATACACTCATACACACATTCATACACACACATACATACACACACATATACATACATACGCACACACATACATACACACAAGCAGGGAATATCACCCGCCCATAATTAGGTTGCATACTTTCGAAAAAGTAGTAATACAACGAGGAAGAGTGAAGCTCTAAGAAGAAAAGTTGTGAAAATGACACTGCGTCAACGAAAGCATTTGAGATCCTGGGACTGAAAACCCAACGCTAGACGTTTTAAACTTGCATGGGCTACCATGTCGGACGCTGTTCAATGTTATGTCTGGCGGTAACGATCTGATCACAAGATCATCTAAGGTGTTGAGAATATGACAGGGTTGAAAAGGGATTGCTCCAAGGATATAAATCAAGATAGAGATTTGGATAACGTGGTATCTCCTCTTCATACAACGAAGTCTAACAGAAGTCATTTGAAGAAAGACAATGTAAGTGTTAATGAGGAAGTTAATGTTAAGTGATTTTACAGTATACTGCTCGTCGAGCACTGGATCTTCAACTATATCAATATGACAGGGTTAAAAAGGGATTGCTTCAAGGGTATAAATCAAGATGGAGATTTGGATATTGTGGGATCTTTAATGGAAGCACAGGTTTTACCTCGGCAGGTAGGGTTTTTGACTTAGTTATGACCAATATTTATGAGACGCTTATGATCAAGATGGGCAGTACAGGTGGAAGAGGATGCGTCGTTCAAAGAGGTATTTTGTTGGCGAGGTTAAAAGCCTATTGACTCACCTCCATTTTGTCAGGAATGCAATGAATAAAGAATAAATTGACTTCTGAAAAATTAGACCGATAATCGGATTTACTGACAGGAAATGTTTCAAATTATGTAAAATTAGACCGATAATCGGACTTACTGATAGGAAATGTTTCAAAATATTTAGACATGCATATTACGTGTGCGCCAACTAGTTTGCGGTGCTGTTAAAAGTGAAAGGAGCCTTCCATGGTTTTTCATTTATGTTGGAAATTCGGCTAGACTTACAATAGTCGGTGTTATGTGAAAATCGAGAAAACTTATTTTGATTAGCTGACGCGAGGTTAGTACATTAGTAGAAGTTCGGCTGACGTTTCGGCGACCCGCCTTCTTGAGAGCCTGGGCGTATGTAGTGTTAGTCTATTTGAATGATTCGGATGGTCTTATTTATATGCTGCCTAGGTCAGGTCAGAAGATAAAACGAAGAAAGGGCGCGAGATCTCGTGTGATGGTGACACATTCTTCCTTCCGGTTCATTTCGGGGTTTTTGGCGTTTATCCAAAATGCCTCAAGAGTTTTGCTCGTGGATGTTTTTGATTCCTGAGCCAGGATTGTGACAGTTACATCAAAATCGTTGTAGTTGCGTTTTAGTGACCTATGTAAACCTAAAGGTTTCGTGTCATCTTTTTTAGATTTATTGTCTAGATGTTCTTTTCTGCGGATGAAAAGTGGTCTACCCGTTTCGCCTATATATTCTTCCCGCATGTTTTACATGTTAGTAAATAAATTGTGCCCGATCTCATACAATCCCCCTCTTTTCCGTTAGGGCAGATCATACAGTTTTTGGTGTTGCAAAGTCGATCATAAAGTCTATTGCGGATCAGCTAATGGCGTAGGGTGGGACGTGGGACTTCAATTACTACCACGGAATTTTCAAGACCGCATCTTTTGCACCTTTTAACCGCGCTACTGATTTCGTTTGATAGAAATGGCAGTTTGAAGGGAACTTTATTCAGGTGCGGAGTATTGTTCTATTGGGACCTAATTCCACTTTTGGAATTTTCCCGAGTGGCGAATGTTTTGTAGCCGTTAGAAATGGCAATTTTTCGTGCCAAGTCTAATGATTCGTTCCTTTCTCTTCTCCTGTGCACACATCTTTAGCCGTTCGAAACATGTTTGCAACTAGCTCTTTTTCATGTGTGAAGTATGAGAGGAGAGGTGATTGACCAAAACGTTTTTGTTACTTAGTTTTCGATACCATTTTGTACTTTAGCCACTATCCAAAAGCTTTACCTGGATGTTTAAAAATGGAAGCCAGCCCCCGTTTGGACTTTCTGGGGTAAATTTGATATGCTTTGACTGTCCTTTCAAGACTTCAAAACATTTGTCCATTTCCTCTTGTGTGGAGCAGACAATGAAACAATCATCTATATACCGGCAGTAGAGCAACGGGCGGTGAACGAGAATTGGAGCTTCCACCTTATACATAAAAGCGATGGCAAGACTACGTGCCAAACGTTGACCCATGGCTAACCTTCTGAGCTGTGTGAAGTATGTCCCCGACTACCGAAAGATTGAACAGCTAAAACATTGTTCTAGGAGGTCATTAGTTGTTGAATTGAGAAGCCATACATATTTACTTTTTGTTCATTTTCAGTTAAAAGTTTGAAAATGGCTTGCATTGCAGAGTCATTTGATACGTTTGTGTAGAGTGAGGTAACATCAAATGACTCCATTAGGTGAGAGTTGTTTGGTTCCGTGCAACGTAGGTGATCTAGGAACATTTGAGTACTGGGTAGATGGGTTGGCATGAATTTTTTCCAAATTACTAATTTCATAAGATCTAGGAAGCTATACGTATGCGGCTTACCAAAAGTATCTCTAAGGATACTGAGCACTAAAACACAACTACTTCGCATATCTCCAAGATGCGTCCAGGACAAAATGTTCGCCTACATTAGCAAATGTGTGTCAAAAGAACATTATTGTGCTCAGTATCTGGAGAAACGTCTTTGGGGAAGAATGGTAAACGAATCAATAGCTATTCGTAATGCTATCCGGCGCAATATAAAACTAATCTAAAAGGAAGGTTTGACTGCCTTCATTCAAAACCAAGACGTAAAAGCGTCGACTTCCGCGATAACATCGATAAATCGAAAAGTCACGGCGCTTTAGAGAGATCAAGAGTAACTGTGTTAGGTGACGTAACGCCTCCGGATGATGCGCGTTCATTATTAGAATTGGGTCCATGTTTCGCATCTAGTCACCCCTTTTCTGAATTAACCCTGTCCAGGATCGTATGCAGTCTATAAGAACTTCAAAATCAACTGCGCTACAAGGCTAGAAGGGTTAGCTAACGAAAAACAAACAGGGACACTACCACCCATTCCCTTTCCACAAGCTTTTTAAAAGGAAGAAAAACCAAATAGCGAACTCGACCCTATATTTCGCGTTTTTTCAAACGAAGTTCTGCAAATCCTCAACCACTTTCGGCATAGAAAAATAAGCTCCAATCTGACACACAACAAAAAAATCTAATTTTTAGAGGTTTCTAAATCTTATTTTTACTCAAGTGCTCAAATTCATACCAACCCATCTACCTAATACCCAAATGTTCCTAGATCACCTACGCTGCGCGAAAGCGAACAACTCGCACATAATGGAGTCATTTCATGTTACCTCACTCTACACAAACGTATCAAATGACTCTGCAATGCAAGCCATTTTCGAACTCTTAAATGAAAATGAACAAAAAGTAAATATGTATGGCTTCACAATTCAACAACTAATGACCCACCCAAAACAATGTCTTAGTTGTTCAATTTTTCGCTGGTCAGGAAAATACTTTACACAACTCAAGGGGTTAGCCATGGGTCAACGCCTACCATCTAGTCTTGCCATCGCTTTTATGTATAAGGTGGAAGCTCCAATTCTCGTTCACCGCCGTTGCTCTACTGCCGGTATATAGATGATTGTTTCATTGTCTGCTCCACACAAGAGGAAATGGACAAATGTTTTGAAGTCTTGAACGGACAGTCAGAGTATATTAAATTTACGCGAGAAAGTCCAAACGGGGGCTGGCTTCCATTCTTGAACACCCAAGTAAAGCTTTTGGATAGTGGCTATAGTACAAAATGGTTTCGAAAACCAAGTAACAAAAACATTTGGTCAATTACCTTCCCTCTCATCCTTCACACATGAAAAAATCGCTAATTAAAAACATGTTTCGAACGGCTAAAAGTGTGTGCACAGGAGAAGAGGAAAGGAACGAATCATTAGACTTGGCACGAAAAATCGCCATTTCCAACGGCTTCAAAACATTCGCCACTCGGGAAAATTTCAAAAGTGGAATTAGGTCCCAAAAGAACAATACTACGCACCTGAATAGAGTCCCCTTCAAATTGCCATTTATATTGAACGAAATTAGTAGCGCTGTTAAAAAGTGCCTAAAAAGATGCGGTCTTGAAAATTCCGTGGTAGTTATCGAAACCCCACCTCCCACCCTACGACATCAGCTGATCCGCAATAGACTCTATGATCGATTGTGCAACACCAACAACTGTATAATGTGCCCCAACGGAAAAGAGGGAGATTGTATGAGACCGGGCACAATTTATTTGCTAACATGTAAAACATGCGGGGAAGAATATATAGGCGAAACGGGTAGACCACTTTTCATCCGCATAAAAGAACATGTAAATAGACTAACACTACATACGCCCAGGCTCTAAAGAAGGCGGGTCGCCGAAACGTCAGCCGAACTTCTACTAATTTACCAACCTCGCGTCAGCTAATCAAGATCAGTTTTCTCGATTTTCATATAACAATTAATTATGCCGAGGTTTATAGAAAGTCGAACTTTTGAATAGTCGGTGTGTGTGCGCCGGTAGGGATCCCCATATAACTGGAGAGGAGATGCAGATATTGTAAGGTACAATTCTCTGGATGAGTGGAGGAATTCTATATTACTCAATGAAGCACAGATTTTTCTTTGGCTAAAAGTATAGAGCAGGAAAGGGCTATGTTTTTAGCTTTTGCACGGGTTCATCCATAGGAGGTTGACGACAATAAACAGCACATTATACTTGGAGCGATACGATGTCGAAGTGAGAAGATAAGAATGGCACTATTATGATTACACAGATGCTGTTTGTGGACACAAGCGATCGAATGCCGACTCTACGTACAGTTTTTCTTGTAACCGCTCACTAAGAAGTGAGTGTAGAGAACCTCTATCTGAGTGCGGGCATAAGATGACGCTGAATCACTACAAAATAGGTTTCCACCCAAACAATGTCTGGGATGAGGAATGTTCCACACCGATGGCTTTTCATCTCGTTGAAGAAAGCAGTAGCAATGTACCGCAAACATAGGAGACAACATGTAGAATGCTACTAAGTGATATTGAGGCATTACAGTCAGGAATGCAACTCAAAGTATATATCAAAATTCAGTTCTACGCGTAAATTGTATTGGAGGCAAAATCTCCAGCTCATATCTAGGAATTCTGACGACGGGTTCTGCAAGATTGACGAGACTGAAAGGACGAAACACGTGTATCGGTTGTACAAGAGCCCATTAACACACCACATGACATGTTAGCTTAGATATTGATGAAGAGATCTACTAAAATTTGAGCGTGGTCTTAAAAACACTCGAAACAAAGGTATAATACTATAAAAATACCAGCCAAAGAGCAATCGAGCGTACAACACTTTGGTTCGTTGACAATTTCGCTTGACCCACTGTAAATCGTTCGTCGTCACTACCTTTTTTATAGGAGGAACAGGGCTCCAGAGAGGATTGGCTGAAAGACTAGAAGACGACGGGTTCTGCCCGACTGACGAGACTGTAAGGACGAAACACATGTATTAGGCTGTGGAAGAGCCCTTTACCAGACCACATGATATGTTGGCTCAAATAATAATTATGAGATATATTGCAATTTGAGTGTGGTCTTAATAGAACACTTGAAATAAAGGTATCTAGAAAATGTTGATTTCAATAAGATGGTTAATTTGATTGTGTGTATAAAATGTGAGCTATAGATTGTAAATGGGAAAACAAAACACGTTTTACACGAGTGAAAAGTCGTACTTATCAGTCCTCCTAAATCTTTTTCAAGATAAACCATATTGAAGCAGTTTTTCTGAAAAGAATTCGCCGGGTGAGGAAAGTTTATCAAAGCGGTGCTTCATTCCAGAAGATCTGAGTCGATGTGACAGGGAAGACACATGTTGTAAGGAAACCATGTACAAATGAATCTGATCGTACAAGCTCTGATGAAGGGGAAAGACCCGAAAAGTCATCTAATCGATAGCTTCATAGACAACTCATACTAGTCCAAAACCAGATTTTCGTGACTTATCCGATGCAGAGAACAACATCACGTTTGATACGTTCCTTGCTGAAAAAGTTATCGTTTAAATATAGAAATTGAACAAATTTAGTTTTCACAAAGTACTAGCAAAAAAAAAATGCATCAGGCGTAATTCACTTTGTCGACTTTATCCAACTCACGCATAGATTGTACAGTATGTATTTCGGGCATTGAGTGCTAAATGTCAGACCTATCAGGTCAACAGGATCTACTATAATTTTCTAATTTACGATTTCAACGATTCTTTTTTGGAAGATTTAGTTTTCTAGCGCATAAATTACATAACATCCACGAAATATGTGAAGTATGGAAGTACATCGCAGATCAGCTTGAAATTGCACGCTATTCCACAGGATCTTGTTTCGGTTTTTCTCACGAGTTTTCTTTCCATTCCATATCTCAAATGATATGAAAGCTCAACAGCAGACAAATATCACCTTCTTGTGCTTAGTGAAAACGATATCGAACAAGTGATATGGTTTCTCGTTCTTGAAAGCCCTAAGTCAACACTGTCTCAAGCTGCTCTGTAACATTTGTGCTAAGAACAATCTTTAACAAGTGGAAGAAAAATCGCTGAAACAGTGAACAAAATCAATGAGAAGCACTAATTAAAAAAATCTGCTATTCGATCGCTGACTTTTCTTTTGTTCTTTCAGTGCAAGTTCGATATTCGTTATTATCGCTCGCTTGTTTCGTTTACTAAAGTACTCTATATAGAACTTTCAAAGATTTTAGTTAAAAATGGAAGGCGTTTTGGAATTTACTTCAAATAAGTGTGATGAAACTATGCCACTTTGGTTGAACTAGATTACATTACAGCTGATTGAATCTAATGCTTTCCCCTGAAAAGTGGATGTGGTATCCTTGACATTGGCGCAACAGTTATGCACCTTGTGCTATTGGAGTCTTTTTCAAAAATTTTTTTTCGCAGTCAGAAGTACAAAACTAGGTCAAAACATATAATACAATGATGCTCAATAACTCACATTGCACTTACAGCTGAAAAATTGTGCAAAAACGTTTGCGTCAGCCGGGATTTGAACCCAGATCTCACTCTTTCCGGGAGCGTATCCTAGCCACTGCACTACCGACGCTCGTTCTTGCACAGCACTCTTATTTTACGCTACAACGCGTTGTCTGCCAACAGCCAACCGTCGACGGTCTGGCGGGGCAGCCGCTATCGGCATTAAACCCGCTTGTGTTGACAGACATTGGATATCGATGATCAGTCTAAATTCTTTCTGTTTTGACGCTCCCGGAAAGAGTGAGATCTGGGTTCAAATCCCGGCTGACGCAAACGTTTTTGCACAGTACTCCACATATTGGGTATAAGTATAACATCATACCACTGCAAGTGGCAGTCAAAATAGAAAGAATTTAAACTGATCATCGATGAAAAATTGTTAATAGTAAACCAGAAGCATCTTAGCAGCGAATGCGCCAGAAATACTGAATAATTTTAATGTTACATTTGTTAGTTTCCAGAGCAAATAAAAATCTGATGTCACGCAGTGACCAATTACTTGACTGCTCATCTCGTTACTGTGTATCTGCTCAACTTTTAAAAACGGATATGTTGTGATTCCGACTGATTGGAAAATCCAAAGAAGTAGAGTGATGTACAAAGTTTTCCCGTCAGGCGGGACTCGAACCCACATCCCACTCCAGCGTAGAAAGAGTGGTGTGAAAAATGGGCATCAGTAGTGCAACGGGTTAGAGCACGAGTTCACGAATGGAGTGAGGTATGGGTTCGAGTCCCGGCTAACGTCAAAATTTTGCACATCACTCTACATCTTTGGTTTATCAATAACATTGTACCACTGCTAAGAGCGATTAGATAGAAAGGATTTTATTTGATCATGACTGAAAGCTTTAAGTTTTTATGTTATCCTCCCACAGTTGAGGATCTCTGAGTGAGAGTGTAGAAGTGAAGACTGTAGTATTAAGTCGCTACAATAGAACTGTTGGTTAAGCTAGAATAAACCAGCTACGCCAGTGTTCTGATTGACAGGGTCCAGCGGAATAGGCAAGGGTACAGTCTAGCGGGATGTTGTTCATTCGCCCTTCACCTTTCAATTCATGTTTTGAGGTCTAGAACGGCTTTCTGCAAGAATACAAGATTTGAGTTGAACAGTGTTTTGCGACATTCATCAATAACACGAGATCCTCATGCTCGAAACAACACATAGAGTAATCGAAAACTGCGACGAGGTATGATTGCGAGGAAGGTACCGAATATAAGTTTTGGGCATTGCTTGAATCTTTTGAACGAAATACTAAGCGTTAATATGCTGCCCCGCTTGTGTCTGGTTACGTTTGTTCTCCATTTGTCATTCTATTCCCATCAGGCAAATACTGAGTACAATGAATGTTTACGTTATAACATGCGCTATAGAATCATTGCACATTTGATGTGAAGAATTTACAATCTGCAGCTGGTGAGGAATATATAACTGCAATTTTTTTGAATATATGGAAGGGATTTTCTATGCGAGAGTGATAGATATCATTCTCCTCAGGTTCCTGTTGTAGTCACTTGTCAAGCTTTTAGTTTGCTAATATAGCCAATGAGAGCTTGGCTTGCTCAAATGAAATAATCGCGTGGCTTATGGGATATGAATGCTGTGCGGTAAATGAAGCTGATTAGTTAATGGAAATTCTCGCAGCAGGTTTGCCGAACCGAGGCGGCATTGAACTGCTTACACAACGCGACCAAAATCGCAGTTCGAACAGCGACGCACCCAGTTGAGGTAGCAATGAACTGCTACTTTGAGATGCGAAGTTGATGACCTGAGCTGCTTGATGATCCGTGACCTTTTCATTCAGCTGTTATCGCATCGTTGAATGATATGGCATCGTGGTGCCTTCCACACGACGCCCTCAGTGATGCAACTCAAACATTTACAGTCAATAAAAGGGAAAGGATATAGATCTCGGTGTTGATCATTCCTTAAAGAATGCATCGAGAATAAGACTTCGTTAGGCATCTTTTGAGATGACTGAGAGCATATTCAACCTTAATAACGATTTGCGACAGCCTACCGTTGAATCTAGTCAGGGCTTGTATCTTCCGCGACATATCTCATTTATGTGCCGAACTGTTAGGAATGGAAGACATGGTGAGCGTGAGACACGGAATCAAACCAAAGACCACGTGTGTGTTGCTGTTGTGGGGCTCTTGAGAAACATTCATGTATAGTTTTGAGAACGTTTTAGTCGTCTTTCGAAGCTTGTTACGTTACAGTCGATCATGAGTACATTTCGGCTTGCGCGAGTTTCGGCAGTGTCACCATCATCACAGCCTTTTCTCTGAGCGATGAAGCACCGCTCCAATGCAACCTCATTTGACGATGCCCTTATATACAGAACAATTGCTACTGATACTGATTGACCGATGATTGTCCCATCGAAGAAGGTTCGGCTTGGACGATAAAGAAAAGGAAGACCACACCGAGGACGAATGCTGTGGACAGTCGGCTCGAAACATCAGCTCTGACAAAGACGAAAACGTTGAAATGTTAGGCTTATAAATCTTCGTAGCAACCTCGTGTTACTAGCCAAATCATAAAGGAAAGAAGCAGTGTGCTCACATATATATATAAATATATATATGTACAGTATTACGAGGTTGCTATATATGAAGCGGGGCGCCCTGGCCGAGTGATTGTGATGCTCGTCGCAGCACGAGTGGAGTCGAACTCCACCTCCCAGCTCTCTGCGGCAGTCAACCACGACGCCTTATGGAGCGCCACAGCCAAGCTCTTCTCGAGACTACAAGAAGACTCGCTTAACCAGTATTCTACGACGTTCAAGAAGAATATAAAGAAACGAATTGAATGCTCAAAGTAGCACAGTGAAAAAACACTGTGAAGACTGATCAGTGAAGTGTAAAAAGATATATTGCGAACCAGAAACATTCAACAGTTAGTGTGAGAAAGTTGCAGTCTTCGGTTGGCTCGGTAAAGGAATTTATTTATAACACTTTTCGTCGCCACAATTTGCCGTGCGGATCCCAGCACCTGCATTGTTTTCTCGCATTCATCCTACGCAGAGATCTTCAAATATTTCGCGTGTAGATTCGACTTCTGTTCAAGGAAAAATCCTCTTTATGAATGTCGTAGAATGCTCACTGAGACGATTCGTCTCGTGATTTCACGGATAGACCACCTAAACCACTGTCATGTGAACTTGTGGGAAAGTCGTTGGTTCGAAGCGTCAAGCCTTATTCCTTAATGTCTTGCATCACTATCCACGGTGCCACGGCTTTCTAACACATAGAGGCTCTTTTTGTCTGTTTTTCTATTTAGACAGATTGCAGTTCTACTCATTCAAAAATGTCTTTATCTTTCTATCTATTTCGGCAAACGTATCTTTTCAAAAGATATCGATAGAAGTTTAGCTCTCATTCAAGGGGATATTTGTGTAAATGCACTTCGTATTTGTCTTTATAGCGCGAAACTATTGCATGGAAGTTTCAAAACAAATTTTTTGGCATCGCAAAGCAAGTCGAATATAAAGTTATTTAAACGTCCGTAATTTTATGGCGACATTGAATAGCATTGCTTCAAGTAGATCCACAGATCAAACTTACATTTTTGGTGATTGAGCGAAAGCACGGAGTTGATAAAAAACTTCATTCTCCAACTAACGTTCACAGGTTTCGTCTTCTTCAGGGCGACTGATCCGAGCCGATGCTCCCCAGCTTTCGTCTTCGATGTGGTGTTTGCCTTCGAAGATCCGACTGGGAAGACAATGATTGGCTCTGAAAAAGACGAAACGCGTGGGAATGTTTACATAAGAAAAATGAGTTTTCACCAACTCGTGTTTTCGCTCAGTCACCAAACAATATGGGATTGATTTGTAATGCCGGAGTTAAAAGAAAGTCGGTTTTCCTATAACATCCAGGAAGTTGGCACAAGGAGGTGTCAGAAATGACTTCAAAAATGCTATCCTTGAGAACTTTAATGCAGAAATGAATCTATAATTGACGTTTGGAGAACACTATAAAGAAACTCAGACTGTGTAATGAGGAGGCCAACATGTTAACTGCGGGAATCGCATGTATCATCCATTTATCATCAGGCATAAGCTGTAGACTCTTTTCAAAACGCTACAGAGAAATCAAACCACATCATACGCATTTCGGCTTGACGAGCGGACGTCAGCATTATTTCCATCATCTGCTGGGCACGAGTTATCCACTACAGCAATCGAGATCCTGAAATCCTTTGGCTCAACTATGTTTTCATTCTATCGGTGCCATAAAAAGCCATCTGTCAACGCGATTGATCTAATGAGCACAACTTGGAAAAAAAAACTCAGTTAAGCCGAGGTCGTAGTTGAAGACAAAAATTCTAACTTCATTTCCTGCCTTTAGAAGGAGTAAACAGAATTAAGAAATAGCCACAAGTACGCTGAGATACGAGCAGAACTCGAAATCCCAGGTGGGCATTTCCGAATTTTGCCGTATGTACGCATTCTTCTGACTACAACAGCGTCAGATTATCTTCTATCGGGAGTCAATTTATAGTTTTTTCAGCAGTGTGGAAGCGCCTATTACCAGAAGTTGCAAGTCTGTTTTCATCATACAAATATCATTACAGTGGTGATGCACTCCTCAGTCCTTATTAACTACATTGGAGCGCTTACATGGCTCTTTTTCGTTGTCTACGAGAACCTATACTTCACCCATTCATTGTGTTGCCGTCAAACCATTAGCCATAGAGAATGATTGCGTTTGGGGATTCGGGTAATCGGAGAATCCTTAGGAAATTGGGCATCTGCGAACTGGTGAGTACCACTTGAGTATGATTCTCTGGAAACCCAAAGTAGCCCTTACAATGTTATTTAGATTCCTCCACAACTGTAACGATTCCTTTGGCCGCCTGAGAGTCCTTTGACCAGCCCACCACTACTTCAGGGAGATGCAGCAAGCGGAAAATCTTATTCTTGCTTACTTATAAACTAAACTTTAGTCATTGAAGAGTTTATTCTTACTCACTGTCTGTATAGTCTAAACTTTCACACAGCTTGAATTCTTTGAATTTGAACCGAGCGTGTGGTGTGCTCCATGAGCAGCCTCTTTGGTGGAATCTCATCTTTAAAGGTTAAGAAACTATTTATGATAATGGTGCAACTCCTTGAATTATCATTTGCTAAATTTATTGTAATGTCCATATCACCATACAGCCATCAAGCAGACACTGAAAAAATTTGCATACCAAAAAATTTACTGCAGAATTTTTTGCTCTGTTCTTCATCATGAATATCCCGAGTAATTTCGCGGAAACCATCATGAAAGTACTGTTTTAGACAGTATTGAATTTTCAAAATCACTTCACTAAACCCACAGGCCGTAATACCAAACTTATTATCAACAATAATTTTTTTGTCTACTCAGTGACAACAGTCCAGAATTGTGTTTCAGTACAAATAATTTGATGACTAATTTACATATTGACTATTGGACTAGTAAACAACAAAATACGATGACTGTTTGACAATAGCCGATTACTGTACGTTTCATTTTCTACGTTTCGTTTAGGTTTCGTCTTATATGACTGTGAAAAGTGTTCACCTTTGTGGACTGCACGTCAATTTCGCTCTTTCAGACCCGACGAAGGCGAAACTGCCGAAATGTTAGCCTCTGATACGAACTTTATTGCACTATTTTGTACAAAATAAACGTGTATTAACAACCTCGTGTTTGTTGAACAAAAGAAAGTCCCAAAATTTTAAGACTGTCCTTTTTCAAAGGCTATGTGAGAAGTGGCGAAGAAAAACTTATGAACTTAGAGTACTATGAATTTTTATAGCGCTAAGGACTTTAATCTCATTTTACGCCCAGTAATGAGTTTAACGAGAACGAAGGATTTCGAGAAGGCATTTATAAAGTACGTTGGTAATTAATCACGCTAAGCTAAGGTCCTCAAAAAGTCTGAATGTTTTAGTACCTTATCGTGACAACATAGTGTTACTACTGTCAAATGGCAATGTGAAGGCGAAGTTCATTTTCCATTAAAGTTACTATCACGCTCTTAGAAAGAGTATGACATTGACATCGGAAAACTTGGATAAGAGTAAATCCATGGCGCTACGACGTTCAATCTGCAACTATCCACGGCAATTTCCTTGAGAACAGCGACAGGAATGTCCATCAGGAATGTGATAATCCTGGATCGAGTGTAGTTTAATCGGTAGCTCTGTGGTGCTCTCGCGAAGCACTTTGTCATGATTAGGAGACCACTGAAGATACAAATTACGTATTCTATAACGAGATATCGAGATCCAGTTAGGAAAAATGTTGCCAGTTGATGTTCGTCTATTAGTAGAGAAACAGAAAAATGCAACGTGAAGTATTCTAATTCAGAAGAATTCTTTTTACTTAACAGCTTTTTAGCGATGGTATGATGTTACAAATATTCCCAATGATGTTGAGTGTTGTACAAAACTTTGACGCAATTGGATGTGTTTGTAACATCGTGCCACCGCCAAAAAAGCGGTTGAATAAAACAAAGAAGATTTCTGATAACACATATATCCAATGTCTATCAGCGTAACTGAGAGCAATGTCGCTATGGCTTGAAAGGGCAAACCGTTGATGGTTGGTTGCTGACCGATTGATATGTTGCAGCGTAGAAAGAGTGATGGCAAAACAGGTAGTGCAATTGGATAAAGCACGCGCGCATGAAACGGGAGAAATGCAGGTTCGAGTCCCGCTGACGTCGAAATTTTGCACATCACTCAGCATCATTGGGTATATCTTAGCATTTCAGGTTCGTCGTGTTTAGCAGTTCGTCCAAGATCTTCTCAACTCAAGCACTCATCCATCAAGTGTTAGGGTTCGAAATCTCAGAAAGAAATGACTGTTATGAATACACATCTGAACGTATTGACTGGTGAGCAAAGCATCCGACATCAGCCGGGATTTGAACCCGTGTTTCATTCCCGGCTTAGAGGTGGGTAAGGAAGCGCGTGCTACCACTACACTAACGATATCACCGATCTGCTACCACTATTTCTGCGATATGAGCTACCGTAGCTATCAGCTCCCAGTCTTTAACAGGTTCGGACATCGGCATCGGACCCAGTTATGCTGAGAGCACGCGCCCCGGTCAAGGGTGAAACGTAGGTTCAATCCCGCTTGATGTCGAATGCTATGCATACAATCCAATATTTTCAGATGTATATTCATAACATCATGCCACTGCTAAAGGGCAGTAAAAAACAACGATTTCCACTTAGAGATGATTGTAATGAGATCCTGGTACGAGTTACGTATCACCTTCAATAGGCAACAAGAAAAAGGAAAACGTTTCCAGACGAAGTGGGGGTGTACCACGGTGATCTCGCCTCCACTCTGCCTCATTCCCATAGATTTTCGTGTATTCCTGGACAGGCAATGAGCCCTTCTCATCCGACTGTTTGTCTGAAAGCCTCTCAAAGTGCCTCGAGCCAGCAAGAGTATCGCCTCCAATCACCGCCCTTGCTAAAAATTGGGAAATATTGAGAGACAAAAACTGGGTTCCACAGTGATGAACTCACCTCCTGCCCTTTTTCCGCATCATTCCCATACATTTCTCGGCTTTACCGGACGCAGGCAATGAAGCCCATTCACCTCATCGTCCATTCTTCGCTTCGTCCCCATACATTTCCCGGTGTTCCCAGGGGCAGGCAATGAGCCCCATATCCCCTTCCCAAACATTTCTCGGTGTTCCCAGGGGCAGGCAATGAGCCCCATATCCCCTTCTCAAACATTTCTCGGTGTTCCCAGGGGCAGGCAATGAGCCCCCTCACCCGATTGTTTGGCTGAAAAGCCCTCCCCGCGACGATAACCATACGTTCACCACACACGCACACCTTCATGCCCTTGTAAAACCCCGTCTCTCGCCTGCCGCCGCCGCCGGTGTCGTCGTCCTTTAGCAGCGGACGGGCGGGGCTTGGCCGATTGCCAGGCTGGTAGCGCCGTCCACATGACCTCGTCGTCCGGCTTCTCTGCGCACACTCATACCGCACACTCTCTGCTGCGTCTCGTCGTCGACCGTCATCCAGTCGCATGATTCTCTCGCCGTTGTCGTGTGTCTGCGTCTCCTCGTCGCCGGCTGTTTCTCATCGGGGTGTCCTCCGCCGGTTGCATCGTCTCTGGATAGCGCTCACGGGAGTGGAGGCTTGGCATCTGGCCAGCTATTCGTCGTCTGCATGCGGCTTATCGTGTCCTTTTCGTCCAGTGATAATCAGTGTTTTTGTGCTCGCTGGGAGCTCTTTACGCGAGTTTTTCTGCTTATTAATATTTTTTCGTCTATTTGAATCGGTCCTATGTCTGTTCCTTGGTGTCCGGCTTTTTCTCGGATCCCACCATTTTTCCCAGATTTCGTTCAAATCGAGAAATTTTGCCACTCCCATACCTTGACGTTATTTGTTGTTCTTGTCCTCTACTAAGAAGACCATCAGCCTGCTCAGCTCCTGCTGCTGCCTGACGTGCACCCAATCCCCCTCCCTACCAGCCTCCCGTAGGGTCAACACTGGCGGTCGGTCCTTCGGAAAGGCTGGGGTGCGGGGAGCTGAACACCGACTGACTGACTACCCATCGTCGTCGTCGACCGCAACGGCGGCGGGGTGTGCAGCAGCAGCAACGGCGGCGGCATGGCGGCTTGCGAAATCGATTGATTGCCGGCGTCGTTAATCACTCCGTTCCGACGCACGCAGTCGTCGTCGGCTAAAAACTAAGCAGTTGTCGGTCGGTGTGCAGGGTCGTCGTGACTCGCCCCGGTCTGGTCTCGACGTGACATCACCAGGGCCCTCCCAGGTCCCGGAGGGCCCCACTTGGCCCGAGAAAGTCCGCATAGGGCCTTCATGTCCGAGTTTTTCTGACGATAGCGCTCGCGTAGATCGTTCTTTGTCAGCTTTCGCGTGTCAGTCTCTACGTTCCTTTTGTTTTTGTGAAATCTCCCTGATTTTCGTCGTTTTTATTGATTTGATCGATAGTTTCCGGAGGAAATCGGATTTGTGAATCTCTAGGCGGCCGAGATGGTTGCCCTTTTTGTTGTCGTTTTGTACTTTTACAACGTTTTCACCTCCCTATTCATTCGTTGATTCATCGATTCTCATTCATTTCCGACCTACATTTTTGCCTATATGCAAAGTATAGAGGGACTTGAAGGTGTCTAATAGTACTTAAGATGTTTTTCTCTATGGAGTTCCTCTTTTATTGTGGTATAATCGTTTCGTCAACAATGTTGAATGGTAGGCAGAACTTTGAGCGTCAGACGAGAATCGAACCCTCATCTCTTCTAGGTGCGCGTGCTTACCAGTTGCACTACCGGCGCTTCTGTTTTGCCTTCACTACTGTTTCTAATCATCGTTGCCTATTAAGACTTCGTTAGAAATCGTCGGTAGTGCAACGGTTAGCATACGCTCTCGGAAAGAGTGAGATCTGGGTTCGAATCTCGGCTGACGCAAACGTTTTTGCACCGCACTCCACATATTGTGTACACTATAACATCATACCACTGCAAGTGGCTGTCAAAATAGAAAGAATTTAGACTGATTTTCGTTAGAAATCTCTATATATCGATTCATGCGTTCTTGATCAAGTTATATGTGCAAACATTCCCATGGAAATGGCGGTGAGGTGTGTTTTTGAGGGCTAAATTTGTCCCAGAAGACTGATCTAGGCTAGATTCCTCTTAAAGGATCTAGCTAGGGCTAAATCGTTCTAAAAAGATTTAACTAAGACTAAATCTGTCTCAAAGAACATGTTTACGCCCCATAAGACTTAGGGAAGACTAAATTATTCTCAAAAGATCCAGCTGGCGCCAAATTTGTTCCAAAAGTCTTAGCTGGAGCTGCATTTGTCCCAGAATTCTCAACCAGGTTTAATTTGTCTCAGAAGATTCAACTGGGGCTAATTTGTCCCAAAAGATCTAGTTGCTAAGGCGTTCGCTTGTTGACTTTAGTGGTTGACCACATGTGTTTATCGTACGTGCGTATAGGAGTTCTTATCGCTATTCCACATCGTCCGTCCACAAACAGGTCAACTGTGAACCCTACGCTATCCCGAGCTTTTCGTCAGAAGTGCTACCCAGATAGATCACGAGGTAGTTCCCCTTCCGGATCGTTGTACCCACAAACACGTCATTGTGTGATCCGTTCGGACCCCGAGCTCGACCGTAACGGGTGCCGCCGATCTCCCACGAGTTTAACCCTCTTGTCGTTATCTCCACGAACCGGGTAGATGTGAATCGTCCTGATCACGAACGTCTCGCCCAGTTCCCACCACCTATCCTCCCACGAGGCAGTGCCCTTCTAATGAACATCATACCGTTACTGTTTGTTGCTGATGTGCTGTAGTTGTTGCAGCCGCGTGTGGTGGTGGCGACAGTGGTAGTGGTGGTGGAGGTGGAGGTGGTTGGAGACCACGAAGCATGTGCACCACACGTGTTGTGTGTTGGTTTGTACCAGTCCCAGCAGTTCGTGTCGTGTCGTCGTCAGTGTTTGAGCGTTGCCGCCATTGCTCCTCGACCACAGCGGGTTCTTCCGCCGGTCGCCGACGAACGCTCGTCGTTGTCGTCGTCGTCGTCGTCGCAGCAAGAGAAATTGTCTCGCGCGCGTCGCTAGCGCCAATTTCCATTCAGCAATCCACTACAGTTTGTCGGAGTCGCGTCATTAGAAGAAATGGGAATGTTTGAAGAGATCGGACACCTTCACCGAAGTGACCTCGACTTGACCTCGGAGTGAATTCCTTTAGACTTTTTAGCTCAAGGAAAATCGTTATCTAATCTACATTAGGCCAACATTTCGCCGCCCTTGTCTTTTTCAGAACCGACATGAGCCGAGTCGAATGTCCACAACCATTCACTCTTATGGAATCTGGGTGTTCGTGAAGGTGTCAAGTCAAATTTAGTGAAGCACTGGAAATAACATCACTATGCGCACACGGTCAAACAGAATCAATTGGGGTCTGAAGAAGGCGATGGCCTCGAAATATCAAGCGAATAAACACCAGGTGACGACTTTGTAGAAATTGAACATTCTAGAGAAGATCCCACATATTGACTGAAAACCTCAACTTGTTCTCGGCATATATTTAATCGAATTGCTCGGCTTGAACCGGCTGTTCTTGAGCTTCCATGTTACGACGTATCGGCGACTTCGTTTTCTTCAGAGCCAGATCGATCTTAGTCTATTGCACGGACATTTAATCATGTGATGTTGGTGTTCGTGATGGTGTCAAGTCAAATCCAGTGGAACACCGGATATAACATTGTATGCATCCACATTTTAAGAATGGAGGCTGTGGACAGCTAACCCTTCAATAGAAGTATAACAATGACGTCATCAAACTTGAACAGTCCAAATAAGCTCCGATATCTTCACCGAATCGACCCCAACTTGACTCATATTTTTTTACTTTGTTCAGCTCGTGCGAGATGTTACCAGGTTTGAAAGGCAGACGTTGAGAGGTTAGCCGAATAAGTAGGATAACGACGTCAAATAAAGTGAGCAGTTAAAAAAACATCTGACATCTTAATTAAATCGACCTCAACATGAACGAGGATGTTATGAAACTCCTATTCGACAAGTTTTTCGGCGACTTCGTTTCTTTGAGAATTCGACTGATCCGACTCGATTATCCACCGCCATTCACTCTGTGATCTGGATGTTCCTGACGTTATTGGCCGAATTCATTGAAGTGCCGGAAATAGCATCATTGTACGCACCTGTATCTGAGGAATGAATGACGGCAATCAACTTGAGTAAATCGGGCCCTGAAGAAGACGAAGGCGCGAAAGGATCAACCGTTAAAGGTTTGATAATGATCTCGGAAAAACTGAGCGATTCCAAGAAGACCCGACATCTTCACTGAAGCGAGGTCAACGTGACCTCGACACATAATTCTTTGGATTGATAAGATTGAACAAGGTGCTCCTACTCGACTACTCGACTATTTTTTTCGGCGGCTTCGTTCTCTTCAAAATTCGGCTGTTCGAGTTGATTGTCTATCCATTCATTATTGTGCTCTGGCTGATGTGATGGTACCGAGTCCGAATTCAGCAGAACACTGGAAACATCATTGTACGAATCCGTAACGGGAGAATGAATGGTTGTGGGCCGTAAGTCCGCGCCAATCGAACATTGAAGAAGGTTAAGGCGTCGAAAACGCTGACCGAGTAAACACTTGATAACAATCTCTTACAGGTTGGGAGGCTAGAGAAGATCTCATATTTTTTTCTTGGAATTATCTTTTCAAGCTTCTGGCAGACCTTTTCTGTATTGGCGCCGTTGTAGGGAGCATTGTTATGAAGGCTTAGGAGAGTTCTAAACATTGATTCGTTAGTGTCGAATGGTTCCAACGATAAACGAACCCACGTTTTCGAATGGGCATTTTTGAAGAGTTGAAACAGTCATGTCGATGTAACATGACGCCATCCATATGTGATTTAGTGGTCAGGGGAACATATATGAGCCATAAAGAAGCTTTCGACCCCGCCTATTTGATTCCTAACTTCAATCAGAAGTCCACTAGCGAGTGTCTCATCGGTGAGCCGTTCGTTTCAGGCTTCACCAAGAGAATGAGATGTAGCATTTGAGAGAAATTATAGTTGTATCTATATAAATATATATACATATATATGTATATATATATATATATATATGTATATATAATGAACAACTTAATGTCACAAACGGTTCTGTCCATGTGTATTCAAAATTATGGGTTTTCTATATTTTCTCTGGTTAGCTGTTTGTTCGCTTGAGACCCGAGGTAAATCTAACCGGGACTTCCTTAAGTCGTCACTACATTATAGCAGTCGCCGGCTCTTGTGGATCAAAGGGAAATTACCACCTTGCGACTAGTAGCTACAAAGGCGATGGTTATCCATAGTACAGCTCGTTCATAGCTGGGCTTTTCGGGTGGGAACGTCGGACTCGGCTAGGGTGGTCCTGTCGTAGGTTGAACCCTTCACTCTACTTCGCAGTCGAACATTCAGGTATACCTCTCAGCCAAGATAAGGCGCTAAACCATTTTTGAGGAGAATTTCAATAAAAGAACTACAAAGTCTTCTACATGTCGCTGTAGTTGCTTTGTAGATGATTTCAAAGAGCTAGAACGGAGTGAACGAATTCGTTGTTCTTTTCTTGGTCTAGATAGATCAACTTGAACACTGATAAATAGACGACTAAGTGTAATCAACTGTAAGTTTTCTATTGATTAATGGATCAAGTGATTGACTAAGCCTGCCTGTGGTTTTTCTAAAACCTATTCAGGCATCCCTACCTCCGTTCCAGGTACTTGAATTGTTCGTATTAATATATAATATAATTGTTATAAGCCCAGTAATGTTGAATGATGTACAGAACTCCGAGCTACGAACGGCACCCGAGCCCTCATTTCACCCTTTCTGAGGACGCGTGCTAACCTTTTGCACTACCGGGGTTTCTGATCTGCTATCGCTTATTCTAGAGCGCATGTGGCGCGCAGTGGTTAGAGGTGCACTGCCTCTCATACTAGGTCGATGGTTCGATCTAACACTCATGGCTCACCAAGCCATCCAACTCTCGGGGTTCGCTAAATTAGTACCGGATTGGTCGCATACTTATGTGAGAGGATGAGCAGCATTGACTCGATGCAGCGGGGGACCACCGTGGAGTCATTGTAAAGGCCAGATATGCATTCAGTCACTCCAAACAAAATCAAAACTTTGAAGACAAATGCGAGGCGCATCCTTCAGGGATTGATCAACGTCAAGAGCTTTATCCTTTATCGAATTTTCAACGACCCGTATGTGGTATTCGGCTGTATCAGTGCGGTATATCGGTGGCTACTTTTTGATAAAGAATAAATCAGACTTTTTTCAAAGTAATTTTACTCACTTCACGTTTGTCATCATCCTGTTTCGACCAAGTGATAGTCGTTTTTTTTTGACATGCCGGGTGCTTTGTCAGTCGCTTAAGGCGCTACTCACAGCACTATGCATGGAATCTGCTGGTCGTTTTACATCTAACTATCAAATACTTCCATTTCCTATGAAAATTTAGTTTTCGGATCATATGATTTTAGATGAGTGACTTAGTGTCATGCTCTTCGTTTTGTGCTTCCTTGCGCTTTATTTTTACTTACAATCGTTTTCAAAGTGTTTTCGTGTTCTGTCTACTTCAATGCAGTACTCAGATATCGGACCGAATTGCGAAGCGGATTGCGGCGGTGACAGTGCATCGTCCCGTTTGACTAATATCATCCTCTCAGGTGAGTATCGTCCTTATGTGTCTTTCTAATTTATTGTTTCTTTTTTTAGTAGTCATTTTCTATTGTTGACGTTCATTTCTATCATTCACCTACCCTAAGCACTGGCCGGAACCCACTGCTCCCTCTGTTTTACGGCCGTCGTGCTTTTTTACACCTGTTGGCTTGTTTCCAGATTATGTTAAGATGCGTAGACAATTTAGGACAAGGTCCATTATCTTCCCAGGACGGACCCACTGTCAATTATACTTGGCATTGATCGAATAATTCCGTAATTTTTCTTACTCAGTGGGCACGAAGTTGTTAACAGATAAATCATTCGGACACAACACAGAACAGTAGCAACTCTTTACGTTTCGGCGGTTTATCTAAGAAACTGTTTGGAATAGTGAAAACATCCTTCACTAGGAACCACTCATACAAAACTTGGTGGCAGAGGCATATGGCAGTTCAGGCATGTGCATTATGGGGAAACAAATACTGGACCACATAAGGCAGCCGGTTTCACCTTCTTCGGAGTGTCGGCAGAGTCGAACTGTACTTGACTGAGTAGATTGAACGTTAGTTTGACTCATTCTAGCCTCTGATGAGAGTGAAATCTTCGGAACGTAAGCCCTTTGCAACAAACATTTGTTTTTAGTAGTGCACATCATTTAGCGCCGCAATCTTTCAGTATAAAGTTTTGCCTGAATAGTTTCTAGTAGAGTGTTTGTAGTGTTCCGCGCGGTTGCTTAGGTGTAGTTCATTAGAGTTAAGCTGTCCTGGATAAGTATCAAATGGCGAATATGGCAGGCCTAGGAATTTTCGCATGTGGATGAATTTCTTTGAGTTTGTTTCCATCGCCTGCTATCCTACCGTCAACAGAAGTGTTCAGCTTCTTTCAGCTGAGGGTGCTGCGTCGACTTGGCGACCCAGAACAGATGTCCCCTGGTCAAAATCCACGGCAGCAATACGAAACTAACAGTTATAATGCCATGATGGCTCAAAATGATCAAACATCACCACCTACATATATCTTTCAGCAATACGTGAGCATGTATTTTTCTTATCAGTCAGTTCAGTCTCCTGAAAAATGTGATTTTTTTCGAGCAATTTTCATTTTGTATTTCTAGAAGCGTCGAAGAAGAGAGCTTTTTTCGTGTTCTTTTTATCATCGGGTAGAATCGAATAAGGGGCGTCGCGGCGCGCGTGGAGACGTGCTCCACCCCTCACCTCTCTCCGGCAGTCAACAACCACGTTTTATGGAACGTCATTAGCAGGGCTATCCTCGAGATTGCATGGCATTTAAGTTATTGTTTTTGCTGTCATTTAGAGCACGTCTTGTGGTTATTCTGATATATAACAATTACATATTTGTTTTGAGATGGATTTGTCCCGAGAGTAAAAACGATTGTTGATGCTGCATGAGTATCGTTGCGTGCCAAAGCAGCACTTGAATCCAGATAATTACTCGTGTATCATCAACAATCGTTTTTGCTCTCAAGACAATTTCGTCTTGGAACAGATTTGTAAGTAAATACATGTATATCAAAATAACCGCAAAAAGCTCCTCTAAAGCGATAGTAAAAAAACAAAAAACTTAAATACATGAAAATTAATCAGCAAAAGCGAAACAGTCCGCAAAATGTCTTATCAACCAAGTAGTCAATCCTCTAGTATTTACTTGGAACCAATATCTTAGGAGGGCTTCTAGTGCTCTCCTGTTTGGGCTGATTTTGTTCATTTGTAGGAAAATTCATATCATGAGTATTGTATAGGTGTGGCTCATACTCCTATGTTAAGGCGTATGTTCCGAATGAGCGAAGCCTTCCCCATTGAAGAATTGTTGAAGATCGGTTTTAGGCTACCGCAAGACCATCTGGAGGCAACAACATGTTCGGAGGTGGGATGCGGATGGGAATTGAGCCTCGAACAGTCTACACCGCCCCACCCAGAGACGATACACCATTGCAGGATGGAACACCGTTGAGTTCGGTTAGTACTGTACCTTTTCTTGAGAGTTTTAAGCGGTACGCAGAACATTCGACTCCAGACGGGAAGTGAACCTGCGTTTCACCCATGCAGAGTGCGCGTGTTACCACTACACCGCCTAGGCCTACGCGTTTCCACTTCTTCCTTTTTGTGTTGTTACGGTTCTAATTTCTAGTTCGCAGTCATGATTCTTTGCTTATAATATTTTTTTTCAAGACTAATTTGTACATACGTGGCCTCAGTCCGAGTACAACTGATGAAGATCTCAGAAAAATGTGTGCCCAGTATGGAACAATCACTTCGACAAAGGTAAATCTTGATCGCGGAAATGTTAAACGTCTAGAAGGTATCCATAGGAAGTCGAAATTAGGTAGTTCACCGATTCACTGAAGAACCGGGCTTCTGTGACTCGTGAAGAAAAACTTGTGTATTCCTAAAATCTTGCATAAATCACTGTATGACCAGAATTATTCTTATCATAATGTGTAAGAATGTTTAGAGCCTTAACCGAAATTGTTACGTCAGAGCCTTACGCGTTACTTCCGAAACGCGTATGGCTCTGAGATAGCAACCTCACTGAGACTTCAAACATTCTTACAGACCGTATTGAATATCTATAGCGAGATTGGAGAAACAGTCGATGAGAGAGATCTCCTTATTATGTTTCTATTAAGCGTACGTGGGACAGTGGTTAAAGGTGCATTGCCTTGCACACAAGGTCGATGGTTCGACATCGGCTCATGGCTCACCAAGCCATCCATCCCTTTGGTGTCGGTAAATTGGTACAAGGCTCGCCATAGACTTGTCTGGAAGTATAACGAGCACTGACTCGATTGAGCGGTAGGCCACCGCGAGTCAATGTGAAGGCCAGAATTCAGTCACCTCAAACGACTCAAAATTGAAGACGAATGCATGGCGCGTCCCTCAGATTTTGATCAGTGCCAAAAGTTTTATCTGTTCTATTCTTTTTTTTTATTGAACAAAATGCGGTCGATGTCAACCTGAGATTTCTGAAAAGGAATGAAGATATTAGTGGATACTTTCTCCTTTCAATTGTACGATTATCGTTATTGTTTTTTTTTTACATGGATAAGGATAGATTCTCTTCAAGTTTAGCGTCATCTGCTGGGACATATCTACATTTCAATTTACCTATTATATCGTTGATATTTGCTATTATTTGTAGGCCATAATGGATAAGGCGCTGAATCAGTGTAAAGGTTACGGTTTCGTGGACTTTGAAAGTCGAGAAGCGGCTTCAAGAGCGGTGGAAATGCTTACTAAGAATGGGATCCAGGCTCAGATGGCTAAAGTAAGCAGTCATACAATTTTTGACTAATTTATGATAACAAAATTTTTCAGCTCGTACCTTTAGGTTTTTTTTTGTTGAATACGTGTCACCCTTATCACTTCAATCTTCAAGTGACTCGAGAGGTCATCAGTATTACTACCATTTTTCCTATTCTGCGTTAGGGATTTTTTCAGCATCATATCCTTCTTCTAGGCATTTTGGAAGATTTTGGACTATCGGACCGGTGGTTTTCTGTGGGTGTGCTTGACATCCCAAGAAATTCAGTCGTTTTGACTTCGTCCATTGGTTGTCGTTAAAGAACATTATGTTCCCGGCCCATTTTATCATCGATAGCTTAGCGTTTGAACAGCAGTTTTAGTCCTCGATAGCCACATATTGTCAGGACTTTGGGTCGTTTTTTTCAGTTGCGAAAATGCGGGTTACTCTTAAAATGGGCCTTTTGACTGCGTATATAGTAACGCCTACTGATATAACATCGTGCTTGTGTAGCGACCAGAATTGTGCTGCATACGTTAGGGCTGGGATGCTTAGTCGAAAAGGTGGGCATGATCATAAACGCTTCCCTAGCCACGTGTTTTCTTTTGCTCAACTCGAGCCAGGTCGTTCGTAGTTTTTTCCCATAGGACTTCAATGTGCTTTTGCTTGCATCAAGAACTTTCTAAAAATAGTCTTGACGGGAGCTCTCCTTGAATTATTGGGTATTCACAATCTGTTTTTTCTCTGAAAGTATTGCTAAAAACTTGTTTTCCAACGAGCCATACAGTTTTTCTATTGTTACGTCGCAGTTCTTTAATCTCATTGTGCATTTAAGCAGCTTCAGCAACAAGAACAAGATCCGACGAACCTCTACATTGCCAATTTGCCTTCGAATTTCAACGAGCAAATGTTGGAGAGTGCCCTCAGCCATTATGGGATGGTCATATCGACGAGAATCCTTCGGAACGCTGACGGTAACTCGCGTGGTGTTGGCTTTGCCAGAATGGACTCAAAGGTACTCTGGAGAGTATTTCTGTCGTCTTGTCTTATGTGGAAGGTCTTCTAGTGAACACTTTAGGAGAAATGCGAGGAGATCATCACAGCTTGAATGGTAAATTAATCGACGGAATGGATCCAAATGCCACACCATTACTTGTGAAGCAAGCTGACACTGGTCGGAAAACACTCGCAAACGAAGTGACATGGGATTCGAATTAGGGATGTACCCAAGCCAGGTAGTTTTTTATATCAACTGTGCAATTGATGTGATTAAGTGATCTGGATTCCCCAAGTTTTAAGCCCTTCACGGATGACAGCTCCACATGATTACATGAGAACTATAGGCGGAATGCCGCAGATGTACCCTACTCCTTACGTGAATTACAGCATGGGATATCCGCAACAGGTCGCGGGATACTCACGTAAGTTCCATATAAGTTCCATACGTCTGATATCATCAGGGCGTTTAATGAGTTTTGGCACTAGACCAATAAACATCAAACTTTTCGCCGAGGAGTAATTAGAATTGCATAGTTTTCGTACAACGATATGACTGCGCATATTCTTGCAAACATTTTGGTATACAACTTGCCTATACTTGCTTTAAGATGGAGCTTTCGTGAAAACAAATGAGCTTGCTAACTGTGCACGAATGGCGCGTCCGGGACAATGCTAGTGAAGCGGTGCTCAAAATGGAGCTTAAGGGGCTAATACGGTTGCAGAAAGGACAGCTAGAAAGTGGTTTGAGAAGTTCAAAGCAGAAGAGAACACTTTAGAAGTTCAGATGCGCTTTAGCCGTCCACAGAAAGCTCCGTCAGTCTTGCGCCACCTCTTCACTAGCATTTTTCCCCACGCGCCATTCGTGCATTATTACTAAGCGAATTTGTTCCCAAGACAGTTCTATGTTGGAGCAAGTAGAGGCAAGTTGTTTGTCAAAGTATTCGCAAGAAAATTCGCAATGAACGACGCCCAACTCATGCGGTTTAATTACCTCTTGTTAATAATTTGGTGTTAATTGCGCTGTTTTCCTAATCTCCCCCCTCTTTGTGGACACCCTCTGGCCTCACCCCTTGGTCCTGCATGGATATCACTGAATAACACCGTTAAACCCCTCCTCCCCACTACTCTGAATATCCCCTTGGCTTTTGGTTAATCAATGTCCTTTGAGTATTTTTTGTTTTTTGTTCTAGCACTCCTTTACTTTTTAATTTTCAAATTATTCCTCCTAACTTGACCCCCTTTCACATCGGTCATGCTTCTTTTGTGTCCTCCCTTTCACTCCGCCTTATTAGCAACGTGGATTTGGTCTCCCGAGTTTTCTCGCAGGCTAAAAATCCGCGAAGATAGGTCCCCACTCTTTTCAATGGCTTGTACACAGATCTTAAAGAAAACGGGCTTAGCGCTTTGAGCAAGAATGTGGTGAGCTGGTACCTTACGTGATATTGAATTCATGTAATACATCATACTATCCATCCTCCCAAGAAAATGTCGTTATCAATGTCGTTCTATCCCACTCTATGAGAATCATGAAAGTTTGATATGCGCTGACTATGCGCTTTGAAACCCTAAGTCACCATCATATTCTTAATGTGGGCTCAACCTTCTAACTTTTTTTTTTTTTTTTTTTTTTACTTTTTTTTTTATTTCGCTTGATGTTGGATATCGTTAATGCCTCACCACCCCATTTTCTTGATTCCTCTGAAACTTCTCCAAATCAGGTATAGTTTTAGGGTTTCCACTACTCTTTCGGTCACGCCCGATTACATTGAGTTGTGTTCTCATCACCTCTGACCCTTGGATACACATGCCTTGACTGCAAGTACAAAATAGTCGGGTGGTATGTTTTCTGTGTTGTGCAAGATTGTATGTGGTTGTGTTTGATTCGTGAAGAGATAGAGGCACGCCTGGCTTATGGGGCGTGACTACTGCCTGTCCTGTAGTGTTGTGTTTCACGTGGGCCCCGTCTGGAAGATTATCCCCTTGGTTGTAGCGGAACATTCTAATTGCCAGACAAGCGACCACAACACCTCTGTATACCGAAGCCGACTCGTATGCCGGGCAGCATTGGAGTTGACATCTACACACTCATGTGGAGGGACTCGACTCCCCTTCACTCGGTGCTACGCTGTTTTCGTGAGGTGGGATATTGCATCCTGAGTGTGTACCGCCTATTTCCCAATTGTTAAATAAATGGAGTCTCTCTGACCGTATGTGAAGCAGTACAGACCCGACCGATGTTTTTTTTTAAGGGCGGTTCGCCGCGGTGTGTTGTTAGTTCTTCAAAAAAAAAAAGCGAACGTGACGACCCCGCCTGCGTGTTTCACCGCGCGAACGAATCTTTGTTAGGGCCGGTAATTATTCCTGTGCTCGACACTCCTGGTAGTACGTATAATACTGCGTCCGGTCGCTTGTTGCTCCCTGGCCACCAGGGTTGGTGACCGTGGATACTGCTGTCTACTAAAACTTTTACGTCCAAGGATAGTCTACCCCTTGTCTACATAACCAAGTCTATGTGTTGGTAATTTTGTTATGTGATTGATTTCTAGTGATGGTGGTTGTTGAAATGAAGTGCGTTGGCTTCTTTAGTCACTTTTGTAAGATACAGATGTTTGGCACTTGTGGGTCGGGACCTAGACAGGAGACCTAGCCGCACAACGCAAACTCGGAGATGTGATCCGAAATTGCACTCAGTCATAGGCCCAGGCAGACTGATGCAGCTCGATTCGGTCCTTTGCTTCGGTCAGTACCGTTAGCAAACAGAGAGGGCAGAGGCGTAGTCAAGGTCCAGGACAGCTAAAGGATAGCAACCTGATGCCATGGGTTAATAGGTGGCGCATGACGGTTGTAATGTGGTATGGAGTATGTGAACAATAAAGCTTAATGTGTTAATAGCATGCGAAGATATGATAGTATACGATTGCACGGGATCAAGCTCAATGTCAGGAATAGATATAATTGTGAGACTGAGTAATTGCTTGAACTAGCCCATTGTGCTCGTTAGGATTTCGTTGGTCTGGTTTGAGTATTTGTTTGTGCATAAATATTCGATAGAGGGATACATCGAAGAGTGGTGTCATCTGGAGTTGAGGGCCGGGGTTGTTCCAGGGGTGAGTTTACGCATAGAATTCCTGCATGGTGTCCGCGCACACCCAGATATGTGCAGAAGCAAGAGGAGCGACTCAACAATCATATTCTACACGCACTATCGAGTCTTTACAACGAGGGAATACCTCGATGCCCATGATAGAGAAGTCCTTCAACAGTTTGCGTCCATTATTTGTAGCTGTGGGCGCGGATCGCTGAAAACTGAGCGTTCGTTTTATTTCGAATGAAATGGGCAATAGCAATAATGTTTGCGGCCGATGCTGTCAGGGCATTGACTTAATTCTACCCTTTTCTGCACCTAAATGCTGGTGTTATCTCAACTGTTCACCCCTCCCAAATACGTTTTTTCTAATGCCAGTGAACATCCGAGTATGCAATAGAACACCCTAATGCGTGGGCCCACGGCACAACGCCCACTATGGTGGGATACTCCGTCCAAATTTTCCCATAGTTCGAAGAATTGAGATACCACGAGAGACGTGCAACCGGACAACGGTTTTGGTGTGTTATTTTTGTTGAAATTCTTCGACGTACCTAGAAGTATGTTTTGGCGGTCAGTGGTTTTTATTTGTTGCTATTATCAGTGGTGGTAGGGGGTGTATGTGTTTGTTGTGTTATTCCGATGTGGGGTTTTATTTTTTTTGTTGTGTCGGGTAGGTTAAGATGTTGTAAAGCCGTGTTTACTTGTTGGGTCTCACGAGACGATTTTTTGTTTACGTCTGAGGCGTAGGGGTAGAGAACGATCGTGGTGTGTAATTTATACCGAGTTGTTGTGTCGGGAGTAACGTATTTTTGGTATGTGTTTTTATTTTGTTTTTGTACAGTTTTGTAAACCGATTTCTGTTTTTCGCTTCCCCTTTGCTTGGGATTGGGAAACACTGATTTTGATTCCCTCCACACAGATAACACCAAGGCACACTTCAGCTAAGCGGAAACGTGTCGGAAGAATGATTGTGTTTCGGTGTCGCTTGACCGGAGTTTTCTTGTACGGTAGTGGATATCTTGTTTGGACAACACTCTCTTTGGTGTGGAAATAGGAAAGATATGGATGAAATAAGAGTTGTGTACCTCTCCAACTCGTCAAGATTTCGAAACGAAGGACGAATGCTGTCTCCTCGTGAGGGTTGACATGGTGCCTCTAGGTATTAGTGGATGGGACAGGGGAGCCATGCATCGCAAATCTGCGGAGAGGACGTCGGCTTGTCTTTGCTTTTGGTTTGAGATATGTTCTTCGGCACCCATTTTACGTATGGCCGGTGATGTTTTGTGTCTTGTGCCCGGGTTGATTGTCGCTTGTTGGAGGTCGCGTACTTCTTGCGAGGGAACGGGGAGAAGCGCTTGGGAATTAAAGAAGGCGCTTTCTAATTGTCCTGCTACACGACGCTTAGAACACTAGTGCATCGTCTGTGAACATATAGCCGTTGAATGATCCAACTTGAATATGTTCTTACATCACGTTTACTGTCTATGTGACTGTACTAGGTTTCGCTCGTGATATAATCAACATTGTATTGTTGGTAATGACAGAACTAGCTCCTGGGACCGAGATTGTGGAGCATTAGGGTGAGCCGTGAAATATAACCCCTTCCCCCCCCAAAATAATATAAAAGAAAGATAAAAAAAAAATAAATGACAAATAATAATAGAATTAAGATAATAAGCGTTGTAAATTAGAAACATGTTTAACTAGTAAAAGAAAAATAACAAATAAAAGAAATAAAAAAGATAAAAAATCGTCAAATATAAACTAAGAAATAAAAAACAAAAAAAAGAACAAAAAAATAAAAAAAAAAAAGTATGAGAGAGAAAAAAATAACTATAACAATAGACAGAAAAAAAAAAAAAAAAGAAGGAAAAACAAAAAAACAAACAAAAGAACCAGCCAGAGACATGGGAGAATTGGGGAAGGTGGGGGAGCAGGGCCGGCTAGTGAATAGGCGGAGGATGGGCTCGAACTCTTGGAGGGTGACTTATTTTAGACAGGGGATGGAAGTTTACCATGCTTGCGCGCGAAAGGATATAGGTGCTAGTTAAAGGTGAGAATCCACCCAAGTATGCAATTTTGTGATATACAATGCTTAAAAAGCAACATGCTAGAAAGACCAGCCGACCACTACACTGTGTCAAAACTGTTTGGATGAATCAAAATTAACTATAGGCCCTAAGCGTACACTCCCCCCCCCCGCATTTCACTTTACCTGTCCCTCCTTTCTAGATACGCCCCTCTCATTTTTCCCCTGACCTTTTTTTCTTGTACTCGTGCATGGATGACTCTGAGTAGGCAATCTTCTTGTCCCCCGGGACGTGTCGTTTGCCCACCTTTTTTGACTCTACCGACGATTGTTTGTCACCTGTCGGCGACTGAGAGCTGAACTCCATATGCTTGGGCCAGAAGAAACTTTGCGTCGTGCTCATACCTCAGAGAAGAAAACGCATGACCTTTGGAGAGGGATAAAATGAAGCTGAAGACAAACGTGTGTGTAGGAAATGGACACCTGTTTATTGGACGCAATCGCAACAGTCTATAAGGGAAGTGGG
>JAHQIW010000924.1:0-27200 GCA_019055375.1 Parelaphostrongylus tenuis | reverse complement strand
TGAAGTGCCCACAGGAGATTTTTCCAGTCTATGACCACATACAATTGTTTGAATTTGATTCGAAACCACACTGTGCTCTTCTACGAAGACAACTAAACCGGATAAGACTATGGGCAAAGGCCAGAAAAAATAAGTTCTGAATCGGTACAGTGGCAAATTCAATTCTACGATGTAATCAATAGGCAAAGAAATAATTTTTGTGAAATACCTTTCACTCTTCTCTAACCGAAATCTGACAAACGGATAAATTTTGTAGACATTTAAAGCAATGTCGAATACTTCTTTTTAACCATAAATGCCCTTAAGGTAAAATCATTTGTTATACCTTTATCTCGAGTGCTATGTTTAGACCACGCTCAAATTTTAATATATTCCTTCATCATTATTTAAACCAAAATGTTCATGTGGTCTGGTAGGAGCTCTTGTACGGGTTCTGCCCGGCTGATGAGTCTGTGAGGACGAAGCACGTGTCTAAGGCTGTACAAGAGCCCTTACCAGACCACATGACATGTTAGCTCAATAATGATAAAAGGGTAAAGTCATTGTCGAAAACTAGCAAGAGAAAAGTCCAAAACTCAGCTGAAATTAATTAACATTAAACAAGCATGGGACATATATAAATGTTGTCTGAGTAACGCCACTGTCTTAGGTAATTTCCGTTATTCGCCACCGTGTTTCAAGCCCTTAAAAAACACGTTTTTTTCTTTTTTTCAGAATTTTGATAATTGTTCAATAGCGTAGATTCGGGGAATTTCAGTGGCGCACTCAGTTTCACGCTTTTTGCTAAGGGATTGAATTGGATTTTTCTAAGCCCACGGAACTACAGTCATTACGAAGATATGAATAAGAACATTTTGGATTAGAAAATGTCACTCATATTCGCGTACTGGAAAGTTGTGAAATTAACGATTCATTGTGGCATGATATGCACCCCAGTTGCAACAATAAAATCCATGTTATAATCCAAACGTTATGGTATGGGAAAATTAAGATCGTGTAGGAATAGAAATAGTGTTTACTTGTCTTTGGAAAATTTCTTCGTTATCCCTTTGCGGACGGGCGCCATTTTCGGCTGGCGGGACGGCCGTGGTGGTTACGAAGAGAGCCTGTTGGGGTCTCCTCCAAGGTTAATAGGGTAGTTTCCTAATGAAATTTGTACTTTTGGTTCGTCAACATCATGGGATTTCTGGTCAATAAATAGTCAGACACGATAGAACCTCAGTAAGATTATTTTCATTAGGAATAACGTACTTGCTTCATTTATAATCCACACTTTCAAGGGAAAGCCAAGTATTTATGAAAAGGCTATAGTTGAGAAGCTTTATCGAAACTGCTTCACGATATTGTATTCATACTTACCTACAAGGTCAATCAAATTTGTCTTCAATTTCTTTCAATCTTCTGTATACTTTGTTGCATTAAGTGCGAAAAAGTAAACATAGTGGTGAGACAATTGGAAACAATGAGTAGTTTTTCAGAGATAGTGCTGCTGGTTGCATGTCAACCCACACTTCATCGACAATTCTTGATATTTCATTTGATTATTACGTGCAGACCACATTCCCATTTCTCAGATCAATGCATAAATTCATTCGAATTCTCTATTCATAGCTAAGGTATGCGAAGAAGAGATGGAGGTATAGGGTTCTTTCCTGTTCTGTCCCGCCTCGTTTGAGCCCTTGGTAGAAACGTATAAAACGACGCTTTAGTAGTCATTCGATAGCCAGAATCAGGTAAATTTGAACGATGTATTTTACTCCTCCAGTGGCCTGTTTTCTTCACTGTGAAGAATCGAAAAAATATTTCGTTCCACATTAAGCATTTCTCGTTGGATAAAAACTTTTCTTGTAAGCTGATAATCAATAAATAGAGCAAATCTTAGCAATTTCAACAGTGTGCTTCAATCCTGATAAAGAACATCTCAGAGTGTTGTAACGGTCAAAAAAAAAAATTTAGATTTCGCAAAAGTGGATAATTTTCATCGTCCGCAACCTCTTTGGACCCTCCTAGGTAAAACAGTGTTTCCTGACTTATGTCAGAATCCATAAAACCGTGGGATATTTTGATGGTATACTTCGTCCTAAAAATGGGCCCCTTCAATGCGCTCTAGACAGTAAAAATCAAAATATCTTTCACACTCAAGCATTTCCAGATGAAGTTAGCTTCTCCGCTGGGCTTTTAATTAATTCTTCGATAGCTCAAATCGTCGATGATTTCCAAAATAACTTTGCTTTTGAAAAAACTCTTTATTCTGCTGTAGCAGTGTAAAGAAGATTACGGTTTGAAGTTAGTTGATGTGCTGCTAATAAGGCACGGGTGGACTTGAGGTCATATTTTGCGATAATCCCACCCTGTGGAGTGCGAAATCCAATGTTCTTGTTGACTACCACCAGCTCACTGACAGAGTCTTCATCTAAATGATAACTACATCCTTGAAATCGCTGAGATTTGCGCCTATCGAATGGTTATTAACCGTTAATGGAAAAAGCTCTATCCGTCGGATAAATCCTTAATGTGAAACAAATTTCATTTCGACTGTTACAGCGCAAAAAACAAGACATATGAGAAAACCATATACACGATTCACGCTCACTTGATTTTGACTCATACGAAATGAAATAAATTGCTAGTAGAATAGGTCTTTTCTAAAATGAATCAAAGTCTCACACGGATCGCAAATGTTTGAAATGCGATTTCATGGTGACAGAAATAGTATTCAAACACTAAGGATTTTCAAGGCATGTTGAGCGTTATTTATACATCCTTAAGAAACCGCTTTCAATTAGAAAAATTGGATTACGAGTGCACACAACGCCATCTTTTTATTTTCTCATAAGAACGTACCCTGGGAGTATTTTTAAGCAAGAAGCTTAGTCACTTATAAGGATAGAAATTTTCAAGCTCTCTATTTACTGCCCAAAACATAAAAAGATATGAGGAAAATGCCCAAGAACAGCTGGAGAATATAACCCTGTTCCACATAAGGTATGAGGTGTTTTTTCACAAAAGATGAAAGATTTGGAGGCAGACATTAAGCATCAATCTTGGCCATGATCATTCATGCGAGTCCTTATCATATTAGCCTTTATCGCTATTTGATGACAGTGTTGGTGTGCTTAAAGCTTCATGTATGACCCGATTTGTGTAACTGGTGTACGCACCACCTCTTTGTAGCCCGTCCAAACCTGCGTGACCCAGCTAAGGACTCATATTGACTCTCATCGTTCCGCAAAGGGTCCAGCACATGGGCATAATACTTTAGGAGTGTTAACATGCGTATGTCTGTAGCATAAAAATAATTTTGTATATCAAAGCTTTAGCACAGCTGGAGACCGATAAGCATTGCAGCAGCATTAATTCATTCAAATATGACTTTGCCAAAGTTATAAAGGAGTTCAAAATTAAATCCTCGCAACTGCAGCCTAAATTATATTGAGCAAAAGAGTGTTGGCCCCATTACTCACCCTGCTCATTGGTTACTATCTCTCACTCAGTCAAATACAAGTAAGTGGCATCCGTGAAAATGCACTTCGTGTCTGTAAGTAAGCAGAACGCATTGAGCTTTCGCGCTCAAACAGAAGAAAATTTGAAACCTTCTCAGTGCTTGCTCAAAATTTCTAGGTCACAGCTTAGATGACTGAAGACAAAAGCATAGAACATAAATTGTTCGGCGCTGATTAGTTATCAGGAAATCCACCATGATTCCGCCTAATGTAGTACCGTTAGAGGTAACTGAATGCCGTTTAGGCTTGCACTGCGATATGCTGGAGTCTAGCCATATAGCAAGCCTGTGCTTTTATTTTACCAGGCATGGCTACCACCAATTACTGACTAATGAGGATTAAAATGCTTGGATAGTTAGGGTGCAGAATCAAACGAACCGAGAGATCATGTGTTTATGTCGAACGCCTTCAACCGCTGTGTCTCGCCAGTTCTATTAATGGTACTGTAAATGGTAAGAATGCTTGTTTTGCACCTAATAGCACTTAGAAATTGCTAAATTCCTATAAGTTTGTGTCATTCCCACACTCTGTCATCAAGGGGCCAAATTCGTACTGTTACAAAGTGAATTGTGACAGTATTCAGAAGAACCTTGTGGAGTTGATTTTAAATGAATCTTTGTCAACTGTGGATATTGCTTTATTGCCTATACAGATTTTGTGAAACTAGTTGGAGGGCTACATAAGGACGAAGTTCAACTGGATCAAAAAAGCGTAGAGGATAAAGCCCTCTATAAGTTCGCATAAGGGACTACTGATATGCTGCTTTTGAGATGAGCCTTTCGGGATTCAATCAGTAAATATTTAGATTTGCTAGTCTTGAATACTTAGGGAATCGAACTTATAACTGGGAAGAAGGCGGCTATTATCATCGTTATTACGTCAGAAAATCAAGAGCAGAAAAGGATATACTGATAAAGAGAAAGACGTGTAAGATGGAAGGTTTCATGCCTCCCCGTTGGTGCTATGTAACATTTTGATTTCGTTTTCACTGAAACACATCTGAGGAGTGTCAGTACTTGAGGTGAAGCTACCAATGACAGAGTTGCTGGCTTTTAAGTGATTCACTTCCACTCAAGCTAGTACGTCATCAGCAGCATTCATATCTAAATAGAGCTATTTGATTAGTTAGACTTCATTGACTATTAATCCCTAATGAACGGCTATAGAAATCGATACGCACAGAGTGAACTGCGCGATTTTTCGTTTGTTTGATCAAAGTATTTTCTTCGTTTGGCAAACATTTTGGGAAATTTTGTTATTACTGTGATAGAACAAGATTTTCTCTATTCGCTCATTTACTTTCAATTTTGTTACACGCGTCTTTTTGGGAGAAAAAACGCTGATTCACTACTCAGTCATAGTGAAATTAGCATTCAATCAACTGTATTGCATTGTACAAAGAGAAACACAGAGAAAAATCTTTAGTTTTGCTTTTCATTCGTTTTATAGAAGAGTCATCATAGTCAATCAAAATTGGAGAACAGCTAGTAACTTAACAAAAATCATTATGCATGCAGTACTCGACTTGATCAACCGAAAACTCTCACTATAACTAAGTGTATATCAATCATTCGTTTACTTTCAATTATTCAGACTTGACGTATGTGAGGATAGGTTGAGTTTTCATGGAATGTGGATTAATTCTGAGCTGGAAGGTGTTTTGGTTAAAAGGCTTAGAACATCGGCATTACGCAAAAATATCAAGGTCGAAAATATCTAGATCAAAGATATCAAGTCTCCAAAGGAAGTAACTCTCGATACTTTTCCCCTATCCGCGCCCATAGTCACAAAAAAGGTATTTTTACTTCTTTTTTGAGGCTTTAGTAATTATTTAACAGTTTAAATATCTGGAATATGGAGGATGTGTTTCATTTTTGAATGGTTTTTATATATACTGTAAAAGGAAAGTAAACTTTTTTCAAAAACATCTTTCGCTGAACAGAGGTCTTCATTTCAGACTTTAATGAATCATTCGATAGCACAAATCCAAACTACTTCAATGAAAAAGCTTAGCTTCAGAGGGACGATCTAATGCGTTGTTAGAACTAAAAGATTATTGGGTTTCACACTTGGCGCCTTGCCGATAGCGCAGCTCAATTTAAACTTGCCGTGAAAAACTCGGCGTGCACCGCACCGTCCGTGTAAAACCCAATAGCCTTTTACTGTAACCACGCACTAGACAGTCTTTCTCTAAAAACTAAGCACCTGCTTGAAATTTTGCTAAGATTTGCGCTATTGAATGGGTGTGAGAAATTGAGAGAACAGTTGCGTCTAGCAAAAAACTACTCAGAGTGTTCAACACAATTTTATTCTCGTTGCTACAGCTCGCAAAGATAATTTTTTTGAAAGGTAGAAAAACCTTGAAATCTTCGACAATTTAACTATCGGCTTGGCCAATGAACAGCGACGGTTTGTTGCCAATGTTGCAACAGCCCATGCCACATAGCGGCGCAAGGCAATATGGGGCCGCATGTGAAAACGCAATCTTAATTTCAAGGCTGTTGCATCAAAATGAAGAGATTTCTTGGAGGACACAAAAGCACTATTACATTTGCAGAGATCTGTATTATCGAAAGGTTTCTTTAACTTTTTGAGGAAAAGCTTTGCTCATTGAACGATACTTGAGTACTAAATTATAATTTCTTTTCCACTGTTACAGCGCAATATGAAGTCCTTTCCGAAAATAAATCACACCCGTTTCAAATTTCGAGAATATAAGCTATTGAATAACTACTGAACTGTCTAGAAAGAGCAAAAAACTTTTTTTTATTATGGATGCTGATAGGGGGAGTACCGTATCAAACGCAATGATGAGTTGCGCGCTCTTCCTACACTTAATTTAGCTACATACTACAATTACCTCCACATCGACCTCTACCAGAGATGTTTGCTTGTAGATAAGATATACTTTTTAAGCCACATTTTCAAAAGGCAGGCGATACAGATGAGACAATAGGGTTTATAAAATTTGTTCACCTTTCTACAAGGATGTGGTATTACTGCTGAAAACTGAAGGATTTCAAGCGAAGTAACTACTCTTTATATCAAATTACCTTTGTATAAGGCTTATTCGTGATATTCATTCCTTAAATAACGAGAAGTTACCCTCTGACGTATAAAATTCACCTATAATTTTCAATTAACCACCTATAACGTCCAATCGACGAGTGAACATTTTTTAGAGGTGAAATGTGATCTTCTTTTCGCTCTTACAGTGTTCTATGACAACCTTTCGAAAAAGCAATTACATCATCAAAATTGTTGAGGTATGATAAGGTCTTTCTCTAGAATTGAACAGATCATTAAAGTCACAGGGATTTATTTTTCCAATGATTGCCAAAATGTCTATGAGCATACTTTTAGAGAACAAGAGAGGCCTTCAAATCTCGTGTGCTTACGTAGTCCCCTAAGGGTTAATTTACATTTGTTCAGCTTATCATGTGGTTGTAGGACGAATGCAATAAACTGCTTAGTGTTTTGCTGTAGAAAATTTTCGTTGCTTCAGCACTGCGTCCTGGATAACCAAAAAATCCACTCACCTGAAATATGTAAATTGCTACCCACAATTGCCTAGAAGTGTTAAAAGGACGGTAACCTTATACATTGGGTTGTCCACTACTACCTTCACACTAATGTTTTGCTCATTTTTTTCTTTTATATCTCAATTTGGACTAATGTTAAAAGGGTGTGGTATAGTGGAGAATGTTCTAGTACAATAGCTTGTGTAAGCACTCGTTTGAGGTCTTAAGCAACCGTCCGCTCGCCGTCAAAATTAATGGTCTACGAAAAATGATGCTTGATGGAAACCTCGTATTTGAGCCGACCACCTCACAATGCAAAGAAGTCCAACTTGCCACATAATACAGAAATTGGATCTGGACCACCCGATCAACACATCCCCACCGTGGCCCTGAAATTGCTCTCATCAGCTCATCGTCTTTTCCGCGCTCTTAGTAGCATCGGTGGGAGAAGAAAGTCGAAGACTTCAACCACCTCAGAAGTGACCTCACCAACCTCTTTGAACACCAGCCTCATCTCTTTTTGAGAGTAAGGCATTCGGTCTAATCCAGAAAACGACTGGATATCATTGATCATGATGGTATTAGTGATGGTTGGTTAGCTGATTTCTTTCACTAAATAGCAAAATTGATAAAAGTGTTGCAATGCGAAGATAGCAATGGGAAAAACCCCGGTATCTAGATTAATCTCCGCAAGTCATTGCGTTTTATCAAATAAGAATCCGACAGCCCTATGTTTCTTTTTTCAAAATATTTCTAAGTACTAACTGGCGTGGAGATCGTTCGCCTTTAATGAGGCCTGTTTCCACATAGTTGACTTCTGCGAATATCATTTCGTGAGTCATAATTGTTCAATGTAGATGACAGAGATGACCGTTGTAGATGATATGTGTGAATCCCGCTAGATTAACTGTTCAATTTTCTCCATTTTTTCATCATTACCACTACATTATTAGGTCAGCTTATTTCGCTTTGTAATATATTCCCAGTTGCCATGAACATAACTTGATGCTCCGTATGTTGGTTATATTCTAGATATTTTTGTTCAATGAGCAGTTTGGTTAATAAAGCAGATTCCTCCACTCTCAACGTCATAGTGCAGACACTGGGAGGTCTGGAACCACCCATCCAATAGCAGTATCTCTAAGTTTTTTAGAAACGTGATCCAAGTCATTCTCCTTACTTCAAGCAGCCCTTACCTGATGCGGTTTCTAGATATCTCTTGAACGTGTAGTTCCTGTAGCAAAAAAAAAAATCATCTATCGTAGTTTGTTCTCAGTGGTAACATGATTTTTTGAGATTGAGTTTTTCTTCCTCCGCTTTAGCCAGCTTCTTCTCCCTCATCTTGCTTGAGTTTCCCAGATACAGTGCTTTTGCTCTGGCAATCTGCGAAATTATAGCAATGTCGTGAACAAAAACAAGTGCCTGTTAGCATTTCCATTAATATACATTCCCTTTCTATGTACACAAGAGTGGGCAGTTCTAATGCTAGCTGATTGGACGTCCATTGTTTGTTCATAAAGTGATAAGACATTTATTTTGTTTCTTTGAAACCGCTTTTTTTTTCTTATTCGACAAGGATTAAAGCAAAGGCTATGTGATATTACGGAGGATTCTCTCGAACTATGCTTTTAAGCTAAGCTATTACCTTGCAGGTTGAGTGATGTCTATGCAGCATTATCGTTGGACTCATTTTGTATCTCCGCTTCAATGAGCTTTATTCCACGAATCTGTTTTCGCAGTTGGTTCAGTCTTATTAGCTCTTTTATAGTCATGACAAAATCGAGAAAAATTTTGTAGAATATGTTTAAGAAACAGTGTGCGCAATATCATGCTATGAAACTCATTTCGATTACACATCATTTAGCACATGTTTAGATTACTAACAGCTGACGTTCTTCCAGCGACCTCGCTCTCTTAAGAGTCTGAAAGTACCTTTATTTCGTGTATTCTATTAAGACCACGCTCAAATTTCAACAGATCCTTTCATTATAATTTGAGCGAACAGGTCATATGGTCTGCTAAGGGCTCTTACAGCCCGATACTCGTGTTTCGTCCTTACAGACTCGTCAGTCGGGCACAACCTGTCCATCTTTCGATCTTTTTATTAGTCAGTTCTCTCGGAGCCCATGTGGATCGGGGCTGAACATGAGTCCTTACCACACCACTTAGCCTGTTGGCTCAAATAATAATGAAAGAGCCTGGAAGTATATTATATAGGCTGATTCTTGCAATTTGGTGATTATCCTAGATATCCTATGGTCTTAATGACAATCTTATTTATAAACCAAATCCTACTGAAAGCCACCTCGCGCCAACTGAGGAAAAGTCTTTTGAAAACAAAAAGTTTAAAAACTCTTAGAACTCAAATAAAAAGGATAAAGCTCTCGGTATTGATCAACTGAGGGATGCGCCGTGCACTCGTCTTCAATTTATAACTTCGAAGTGATTGATGCATATCCAACCTTTACCATGACTCGCGCTAACCTCCCGCTGGACCGAGTCAGTGCTGCTTATCCTCCCAGACAAGTCTGAGACTTGTCTGACACCAATTTACCGACCCCTGGAAGCCATGAGCGCGAGATCGAACCACTGACCTCGTTTGCGGCGCAGAGCACCTCTAACCACAGAGCCACATGCCCTCTTATTACTGATTGTTACTAACAAAATTTGCTACTGCGCTATGGTATCGTTTTCTAGGAAAAGTTTTCTAAGGAATCGACGCCGAATAATAAATCACCGCTAGTCAGGTGACAGAATCCCCATGACACTGCAGCGGCCAGCAGTCAAGCTTGCAGCTGGTAGAACGAGGCCATACCTCCCCATTCTACTTCTTTTTTGGACGTCGCTGGCAATTCGTAAGAGAAGACGCACAGGAGCTGAACCCGCGTTTCACCTATACCGAGAGCGAGAGCTACCACTAAGACACTGCGCCCGCTGCTTTGTTTCCACTTTTTTCTTGACAGCACGCGCCTCCGTTAAGTTAAACGTGGTTTTAACTCCGGCGTGGGCTTAAATTTGCATGCCACTCAATACAAAAATATATATTTGGAACATCAAATACTGCTAAAGCGCATTAAAAATAAAGAGTATGAATACATATTTTAGTATTTATCAATTCTCCAACTATCGAATGGTGATACGGTATCTCCTAGTTGCATATTCTGTCGTAATGTTGGATTTCTATCAGAGATACTTTTCTTCTGAAGATATTATTTGCCTGCTCCTTGTGATACATATGAATTGTGGCACTGTAGACTGAATACGATTAACTATAAGGAGTTTGTAAGGAAAGGATTCTGAAAGTTTATGTAAAATTTCAATAACTATGTAATTTCCATTCACAGACAGTATTATATTCAATAACATCTTGTAAAGAGTGACAAGATCTTTAAAACATTCTCATTCAAAAATGCAGTCCTGATAATACAGATCAGGAGAGAAACTTCTAAAATCGAAGTTACCGTTGAAAATGTGGGCTCAAAAAGCTAGGTTCGACTCACATGAGGAATAAATGATGAAGCGTTCTTTGTCACTAAGATATTTAGAGGCAGAATGACTGCTATATTTTACGCATTGACGGAATTGATATATACTATTTTTGAGAGCTTTTCAGTGAGTTCAACATTACATTCATCGTAAATTGGTTATCCTGGTCTTGATGACGGCATTGAAGTTGTTGAATAGCAGTCTAGATCTCGTTATATTAACCTTTGAAACGTTGATTAGGTTTTCTCTCAGCGTTTTGGGAAAAATTTTTCATTTCATTTCTATTCAGCTTGTGCTCCATGTTCTATTCAATACATTTTCTCATGTTTTTGGTGCATGTAGAATTCTTATGTGTGAAGAAAAGCACTCGTTCCATACAGTCATATCTCTTTTGGAATTCAACAGATTATCATCTGCTTTGCACAGAATATTATGAAATAATTTAGTATATTTTCATTCAATACAACACTAGAAGTCTTCATAATGGTTGAAGACTAGAAACAACGAATGATTTGTCGAAGATGACAATTCACACTGCATGTAATGTTAGCTTCAGCCATAACTCTCAAAGATTTCGCGATTATCTGGAATTTCAGTAGTTGGGACTTTTATAGAACTAGAAGATGCTTTGTTCTATCTCTGGTTTATAACCCTTTCATATATATACACTGATACTGTACTATGAGCAAAATTTATCGTCGCGACATCTGTCACTGAACATCCACACTAATATTACGTACCCTATGAACTTTCTTTTCTGCTCGAATGCCCTCAGGGCAACTTACAGTGCCTCGTTCAGTTCTCACCTCTCCAATGGTACTGGAACTCTATATGTACATTGCAGAGTCTGGTCGGCCATTTGCTTTCGATAGATGTATTCTTCCACTCGCACCAAGTTTCATGTTTCATGAGGTGTCAAAACTTTGCACACTGTTGTAAATCTGCGCCTCGTAGAGGATGTAAGAAGTATGCTTGAACAAATATTCGGAGTAAAAGGGTTCGCTATAATTGTAGATAAAGGCAGTCAAACTGACACAGGCCTAGCTAAGAAACAATGATTAAGAGGTGGTTGGAATCATGGGAGAACAATGCTCCGTCACAGGTGCTGGCTCTGAAAGAAGCGACCTAGCCGATGAAGTGCAGTATAATCTGCAGGACAAAAAAATAATCGCATGTGGTCAGTTAGAGTGTTGTCACCCAATTCACTATTGATTATTACGCGCAGATGTGCAAGGCGATTAGTGTTTAGCTGCAAAGAAGAGCTGATTTCTTCAAACTATTTCATGACCAGTTTTTGCGGTTGAATGTATCAGGGGAAAATATCTATGACAAGGAAACGAGAGTTGAGTAAAGAAATCTGCTACCTTATGCTATCAGATTAGTGTTATGTGACAGCCACGCTTAAAACATTATTAGAGCAGTTATCTCCTGCATGAAATAGTAGACCTATAAGCGATGCATGTCTCGGCGATTCCGCGGTACTCTTTGAAGGAAGAAGTGTAACCAGCCAGTGCTACTTCCACAAAGGGCACAAATACGTGTTGAAGCGGAGCAAGTTGTGCGGTATAGTACACTTATGAAACGATGGTGTGCGCAGGTGTAGGTGCAGACGCTATTCCTCAATCGGCCGGGCGCCTCACAGATGCTGTTGTGATGACCCTAATGGGCGGCATACACGGTGATAGATGACACCTCTGCGCTGACAGCCAGTATAATAACAATTCTCCACTTGAGAGTAAACTTCGAAGGAGAACAAACGAAATCGAAATGCCGCACATGCTTGAGTGAATGCTACAAAAAAAATTCAACGCATAATCAATGTGTAAAACACGTTTGTTCAAATAACTTCGCTACTGCTCTGAAAATGGATCTGTCTGAAAAGTGTTCATGAAGGATAAAATAATAACCAGTATTACGTAGACCGACTCTAACTCTACGTTCTGTTGATTGCTCGATAAACATCTTAGAAAAAAAATTACAGCAGCAATAAAATAATTAAAAAACACGGGTTTGGAATACTGACTTTTTTCATACTAGTTCGAATGATGGTAGATTCGCGCTCTTCTACGCAAGCTGCACATATACCAGAAACAATTTCATAAAAGGTCTTCTAGAATACATTGCCCTTCATTGTAGAATATGTGTTAACGAGTTATTTCTCACTTAATAGGCAATAAAAAATGGGCAATGGGAGATAGTGTGTCCTTTTCAAAATCAGTTTTTTCTCTGAAAATGCTGATATCGAGATATTAGCGTTTGTCTTTCATGAGAGATACAGGTACTCTTCGGTTATTGGCAACGATTTTCAGCCTTCTGAAGACACTGCTTTTGCAGAGTTTTAGTGGTCATTCGACAGCTCGGAAATCTCTGTGTTATTATTCAATAGTGAAGAGGGTTTTTGAATGCACTGTATCAGTTAAAATGGACCGATGTGTCACACATGACGCATTTTCTTCTATACAACTCTTTTCCTAGGCATTCATAATTATTAAAATAATTAACTTTGGCTTTTGAGGACTTTTTGGAGCAACGAAGCCGAATTAATGAGATAACCATTCGAAGGGTGAGGCGTATCTTTTCCTCGCTAGTTTTACTCCTAGACAGGCTTTTCGCAGAAAGAAAGCTAGTAATAAAATCCCTATTTTCTAGCTATTGAATGACTACTACCAGTCTACTGAAAAGCAGGAGGTACAGTGTAAGTGCACTTTTCTGAGGAATGCTCCTGACTTTGATCAATGCGAAGTCTGTCGAGGCTTGCTCCAGTTGCATACCAGCATTCCCTCCATATCTATTTCTTCTACAAGTTGGACATTGTGGAATATGTATTTTTCAATTAATATCTTATAATATAGGCCACAGAGATGTAGAAGAAAGGCCAGAGGTTTGGCTTTCCCATGGATGTAATCCTCAATTTGAAAGGTGGAGGATGTAATCCTCAATTTGAAAGGTGGAGAATGCTGGAGCATGTGAGCATTCCTCACGCAAAAAATGCGTCTCTCCAAGAGATAAGTTATCCTTCCATAACAACAAACTCGCTCAAAAATCAAAATTTGGTTGCGTGGGTGCCAAAAAAACAGTGTAAAGTCAAATAACGGAGCATTTAGTCCAAAAGCAAAAGGCAGTCCTCCTTTTACTTATTACGCTGCAACAGTAAGGTTTTCATAAATCGAGTATAGTGCATCAATCTTTATTCATCAATATATTGATTCATTACTAATAGTCTACTTAAAAATACTTTTTGGGTACAAAAGGAAAGGAAATGAGAGCACATATCATAAAATGTAACTGCAATTCAGATAATTCGATAAGAAGTAGAGGTTTCTATGACCACTAGGTTCCCTTTCTACTAAAAGCAAGTTATGAAAATCTCTCGGTCAATGCTTAATACTCTATAGTGACAAAGTCTCCCTTGAAATCATTTTTTTTTTACAGAAGACCAAAAAATGCCCTGTGAAGTTGGAGTCATGACCTTAGATTGCAAATGTATCTTTCTTCTAGTTAGTAAAACTTATTATCAAAGTCTTTTCATGAAGCAGATTTGTCACAAGAATTGTTATTTCTCAGGCTATGAAATGATTAGAAAAGCATAGATAAATATAAAGAAACGAGTGTTTTATAACGGTCGGAAATATGTTCATTTCCACAACAATTTTGCTCTTTCGTTGAAAGAAAAAATGATTTCCGACTGTATGGACTTTATCTTCAACAGAACACTTTTTAAAGAAACCTCTCTTGTGATATCTCATGTATTAATGCTGATAATGTGGCCAAAAAGCCTCAAATCATCGAAAATATACCTATTCTCATAAAAAGCGTGTGATGATAGAAGCCCACCTCGCGTTACCAACATAGAGTCTCTTCAGTGATCCTTCGGTCTCGTGACGGTAAAGTACCTCTAAAACCTGAGCTTTCTATAGGAGATAATCAACAAATCGTTGTATATTGTAAACTAGCTTTCGTTCAACTTCGAATAACTAAACAATCATATCGTCTTTGTTTTATAAATCTATAGCACGAGGTGCCAAAAACAGCTTTTATTAGGTTGCCGTCTTGGCTTATTTTGTCTCCTTCAGATTATATAAGTCGATCGTTCACTCTTGCTCGTTCTCATTGTGGCAGTTCGCCTTCTCCTCACTCAAGTCAAAATTTTCCTTCAATAAAGCATCACTTGAACGGAGAACCTTATTTGGCGGGCTCAATAAATCAATTTTGAAGTTGAAACAGCGGGTTAACTGTTCAAAAAGAAATACCGTTGATATAGTGAGTTGAAAAAATTCTTCAGAGCTAAAACGTTTTGAGATAGCCGTTTCTCAAGCTATCGAGTGACTGCTGAAACTCCATAAAAAAACCACACCGGCAAAAACCTAAGCAAACACGAGTGGTAGTATAGAACATATTCTATCTCCAACTGACTTTGAAACGCCTTTGTTACTTCAATCATCAACAGCTTCCATTTCTAGAGAGCTGTCTTCTTAAAGTCCATGAATGTGATGAAAATCCATGTTCTTGTGCTGTACTAAATTAAGATTTTTTACAGATGGCGGGAGTTTTGACATCAATAGTATTTCATTCCCTCTGGACTTGAGCTTTGTGGTTGTTGCTTATGTAATGCATTCTTCATTCTGTTAATGGCAGCGAGAAAGAGTGCTTCTTACAGAAAACTGATAGGTGAAAATATGGGATTTGCTTTTACCAGACTTTTTCATACAAAAACTGCCAATACTCAATCGACGTGGATAATAAGTGATTCGACCTGGATGACACATCTCACAATCATCCATGTCAGAATTTTCTTTCATAATAAGAAAAATAAAGCGTTGGAGCTGACCTGTTATCGCAAAACATGAGATGTATTCGAGTTCATTGCGCATTAAGATAACTGAACGCATGCTCAATCTTTACAATGACTCCGCTGGCCATGTGCAGGTTGATGCTTCTATACTCCCAATCAGTTCCAGTACCAAAATGCCGTCGTAGAAGGCGCGAAGACTTGGTGAGACTGGGAGCAAGAATTGAAGCACCGGCAGGTGTAATCCAGATTTGCATTGTCCTCTTTGGGCTACGTCTGTCGTTTCTTTTTAAGTAGGGACGAACTTCTCAGATGCTCTAATCTAAGCTTACTGCAAATTGTTATTAAAGAAATGACGCTAAAGTCGTACTCGTCCTTGCTGCCTTTGTAATCAAGATAAATGATTTGCGCCCTAACAAAAAGAACATTTTCCTTCAGTTTCGTTAGCAACAAGTTTCTCTATATTTCATTTACTTGTTCTTTCCACCTAGTAAAAATCCTCAATTGTTTTCACTTTAACAGCTTTCAGAGATCACTCCATCTAGTTGAGCCTTGCAATTTGCGCATATCATTCTTGGTCGAATATTGTTCTCTTATAGTCCTTCTATATCTTATCGTCGATAGTGTCATCTATCAACTAGATATTCATAAACAAAGATTTTGCTGCATTCTTTTCATGGTCGGAAAAAACTCTAAGCGAAAAAACCGAACATTGGACAGACTCTGGTGTTGATTAGCAAAAAAAGCATGAGATTACTATATGAGCCTGCCAATGGCTAAATATTTCCTGTAGCAAAGGTTTGTAGTCGACGCACTAAATCATAGGTGAAGGTTAAGTGGATGTATTGTGCTGTGAAGATTCAGTGGTTTATATGGGTAATACTAAACAGAATGATGGACCAAACAATGGCGTGGTAGTAAGCAACCTATAATATAAATCACCTGTCACCTGTTGTCCCATTGATCGTTGAGTGACTCGAGCGGGTACCGGCAACTCTTCATTTTTCTCTATCGCGTGCAAGAGTAGCCCAGTGGGTCGTCCTCGCTCTAGGTATTCGCTGAGCATCATATCTTTCTTCTATAGCTTCGTGAAGAAATCGGACCAACGGGTCAGTGGTCTTCCTTTAGAGCGCTTGACGTTCCGAGGAATCCAGTCGGTAACGGCTCTCGTCCATCAGTTGTCGTTGAAGCGCATCACGTGTCCGGTCCACCTAATTCGATATCCTGGCGTGTAGTACGGCGTCTCTGATTTTCGATCGTTGACGTAGCTCAGAACTTCGGATCCTTTTCTCATTTGCGAGATACGGATACTCCCAGCATCGACCTTTCGACTGCGCATTCGATAACGCCAAGTGATCTTTCATCCTGCTTAGCAGCGACCAGGCTCTCGCTGCATACTTAGGAGCAGAAATAATCACTAGTCGAAAAGGTGGGCACGGAGTCGGATGTTCTTTGTCCTCTTCACTACATCTCCGATGCTCTTAAACGTTCCCCAAGCCGCTCGCTTCCTCCTGCCAACTCTGGAGCTAGGTCGTTCATCATGTTGATTTCACGACCTAGATAGACGTAACTAAAGCATTCGGAGATTGTCGTTCCGTTGAGCGTGAATGGGGCATTCGAAACCCATTCGTTCCTTATGAATTGTTTTCGTTTGATTTAGTTGAAGACCAATCTTTCCACAGACGTTCTCGAAATTGGTCAACATTCGTTCCGCTTCACTGATGTTTGGTGTTATGAGAACGATATCGTCAGCAAAGCGAGGATGGTTTGATTGTCTGCCGTCAATTTTCACTCCCATATCGTCCCATTCTAGTGTTCGCATGACGTTTTGTAGGGTGGCAGTGAATAGTTTTGGCGAAATTGTATCGCTCTTGTCGAACCCCTCTTTTAAGTCAATGGTGATATTGTTGTCGAATGGAGATACTTTGGTCGTGAAATCTTTATAAAGCTCACGAAGGATCACTATGTACCGAGTAGGGACGCCCTAGTTATCCAGAGCCTCTATAACCGCTTCTGTTTCCACTGAATCAAAGTCTTTCTTCACATCGAAGAAAGTGTGATAGAGTGGTTGTTTGTAGTCTCGTGCAACTTAATGAGTCTTGTAATCGTGTGGATGTGATCCATGGTACTAAATCGTTTACGAAACCCTGCTTGTTTGTATGCTGTCCTTCGTCCAGTGTTCTGTCAATCCTGTTTAGGATGACTCGAGTAAAGATTTATAGACAACGGGCAGCAAGCAGATTGGGCGATAATTGCCTATGTCGTGAGGGTCTCCCTTTTTGAAGAACAATGCGGTCTTGCTGGTTTCCCACTGAATAGGGACCTTGCATTCTGACAGGTAGCGAGCGAAGAGCCGAGCCACGGTGTTGATGAGAACTGGCGGCAGATTCTTCAGATGTTCTGGTCTAATCTGTCTGGACCGGGTGTTGTTCTGTTCTTCATCAACGATATAGCATGTCGGATTTCGGAAGGGAGGACCGGTGGAACGACATATCGTCCTCTTTCAATTCATATGACGGTAAGAGGACATGGCTAGCAAGAGATCCGAGTAGTATTGGTGGATGATTTTCTCCATAGCCCTTCTTGAAGCTGTAAATGTCCCGTCAGGGTATCGGAGTGCAACCATCTTGGTTTTATAGCTGGCGAAGCCCCGCCGGGCTTTGCGAATGCTATTCCGAGCTTCTGCAGCTCCTGCCATAACTGCTGCTCTTCTCTCTTTAAGGTCTTCTTTTATCGCTTCTCTGCAGCGTCTCGCAAGTTCGGACGTAAGGTTTCGGTTGCCTGCAGCTCGTGCGATTCCACGTTGACGTATCAGCTCGAGTGTCTGCGGAGACAAGCGTCTCTTCTGCGACCTTAGGACTCTCGGCTTTCATAGCGCTAACGTGAAGATATTCAACGAGTCAATCATATTCTTCGTCGATGTTGTTGGCAACGGTATCTTCCCAAGAGCCGACTAATGATCTAAATACATCCCAGTTTTGGTAATTCTGGGACTTCGTTGTTTGAATTTAGCGGCTTTCTCTCCTCTCCTCGAAAATCGGAACGTTGCGCGAAGGAGGTGATGGTCTGATACTGTGTAGAACTTAGGAACAACACCGACATCGGTCAGGCAAAACCTTCGATTTACTAAGATGTGATCTCTTCTGTTATGGTACTCTCCATTGGGAGACTCCACGTCCATCGCTGAGAAGGATGCTTTTGGAATTGCGAGTTACCTTGGATGGTTTGGGTCTTTATGATAAACTCAGATAGCCTCTCACTCTGTTCGTTCCATTCTGGCCCGTGGGTCCCTATGTGACTTTCTTCAGAAGTTCTTCTAGGTCCAATTTTTCCGTTAAAATCACCGACAGTAACCATGACGAATGTATGATCTTCTCTATAAAATTTTTCGAGGTCTATATAGAACGCTTCGACTTCGTCTTCGTCATAGCTTGATGTTGGTGCGTAAGCAACGAAGATGGTCAAAGCCAGCATGATGCCTTATCGTTTCAACCTTAATCGTCCGATACGGGTTGTTAGTTGTTCGAACGAATCAGTGCTCACGGTCAAATTCATTTTACGAGGACGCCAACGCTGCCGACACCTCTGCGATCGCATGTACCAAGGAACAGTTCTTCTCCAGTGTCATAACAACGCGAAAAGGATGGCGCCTTCTCGTCTCAGCCAGGCCAATGACGTCGTACCTTATTCTTCTTGCTTGAATCAATAGATCTTCTACAGCGGATTCGTGAGCAAAGGTTCTTGCGTTGTAGGTACAGATCGTCATTTTAGTCCGCCTCGATCTTGGCAGCCTAGTTCGGTCCTGAGATTTTAGCAGACTCTTCGTACTCGTCCTACCTGGCGCTGCCGTAACAGGGGCTCTTCCAGGGTCAGGGAAATGAGGCCTATATTTGTTACTGTTTTTGGCATTTTGATACCCAAGTATAGATTGCCAGGCTCCAAACGTGGGGGCTGGGTACTAACGAGTAGCTTGCCAGCCTCTCTTGGAGGAGCGGAAGGAGCTCATTTGTTGGAGGCGACTCCTAACCGCCTCCCATGCACTTCTTATCCGCTTGATTGCAGGCTTTTGGCCGACTTAACTCGTAGAAATAGAGTTTTGTCAAGTCGGCGCTGCAGAAGCAGGGTTGCTCTCCCCTGAATCCACCTGCGTCTTGGAAAGCACACTGTCGCCTTTGGTTTGCGTTTTATTCCCCTATCCACCACCTCGGGACGCGCCATGTGCCCTCGCGACTAACCGGGCGTGATTTCTCAAAGATGGAGGTCCGTGGATGATATACATACATTACTATAATAATGTAATAGTAATACATAGATAATTGCGGCATATCGTTATGTGAACATATGCCTATGTGAGTGTGAGTGGCCGATTGATGAAAGTATCGTCATCTGACGATACTAAGAATGTAATTGTGACTGACGTTGTTATTGTAGGTGACTATTGTAAAAGATGGAGCATGACTAGCAGCGGAGTCCTTTTGGATTGTTATGTTCGCCTCGGAAGAACAAGACGACTGTGGGGTCCAGTGGGTGAATATTAGTGTGATAGCAGTGGCGTCACTACTGATTATATATAGACAGAATCCCATAACCGCTATGTTAATCCAAGCATAGCCTAAGTCAGTTCGCTCCGACACGGAAGTGCTATGTTCCGCTCACAGTTCTCTTGAGTTCATCTGGCAGTTGCATGAACGCAACCTTATGATAGCATTTAGATACACGACAACGAGACTGTGTGAAGAGATCAATGATGGATCGATAACAAATTGAGGTGAGGTGGTCCGGGTGAAGTCACACTATCGTTCGGATATGCCCGGCGATCGAACTGAGTGTTCAGATTGGCGGCAGCTGGGTGCCGCCGTCGCCACTTGGACCATTTTTTGTCTTAGGTCCTTGAACCTCCGCTATGCCATTTGCTCTCTAGGGTCATTTACCATCTGCGTTGCCTAAATCATCATGTAATTCGCGAGAAGAAGCATAACTTCATTGGGAGGTTTGCTAGTTCCCATATACAGCGACGTCTCGGGAGATAAGAGTTATGATATTCATTAATATGTTGTTCTGTATTCTACAGTCTTCTTGGCTACTCCGTTTTATTTTGATACGAATGGTCCAGAGTGAAGTTGTTCAGATGATGCTCATAGGATTTTTATTCCATCATTGATTAAATGAAAAAATTGTGGTGTTTACACATTGCTGAAATACGAAGTTTGATACTGGAATATATTCTCAATAGATTTGGTTATGCCAAACATCACTTTGATGCGTATATGTCAGTTTATGTTGCTGGTGACATTTTACTTGCTATTTATCTCGCCCTGATCTGAGGAGGTGGAAAGGATGTTTGACATAGAAATAAGCCAAGCAAATTTATAATTCGAGTTCAAAATGAGGTTAAAGCAGCAGAGGCAACCTCCAGCATTAACAGCGCATTTATCTCAAGAACTTCTAACTGTGTAATGATGATACAAGAAGTTACGTAAAATTAAAAGCCCATTTATCCCAGGTGCTTACTGTGTAGTGATGATGCAAGAAGTTTCGTAACAAACGAGAGCCTTGAAGATGAGGAACGTGATGCGGATACAAGAAATTTACAGCGACAGATTGAAAGAAATCATCAAAGCTTGTCCTCATAAGACTACAAGAGATGCCGCAAAAGGATTCAACGTTGACCATTCTACGATATTCTATTTATTCAACCGCTTCTAGCGGTGTTATGATGTTGCATATGATGTTACAACTAGATACCTATTGATGTAGAGCGATGTGCAAAACTTTCGCGTCAGGCGGAGCTGAAATCCGCACCTCACTCTGCGGGAATGCGTGCTCTATCCCTTACACTACTGACGCCCATTTTACACATCGCTCTTTTCACGCTACAGCGCATCTATCTGTCAGCCGCCAGCCTTCAACGGCCTGGCCCAGGTAGATGCTCTGTAGCGTGAAAAGAGTGATGTGAAAATGGGGCGTCAGTAGAGTATCGGATAGAGCACGCATTACCGGAAAGAGTGGAGTGCGGGTTTTAGTCACACCTGAAGCGAAAATCTTGCATATCACTCTACATCAATGCGTACCTCATTCTACGATAGTTCACTATTCGCGTAAAGTTAACAAGAAGCAGTTACGGCGTTGAATCGTCAAAAATCCAAAAAATTAACACAAACTCGGTAAAGCTCAAGCTTCCCCTCGTACTTTCGTGAAAGTAAAAATTCATAAGCATAGGGTTCCAAAACCGTCCAGTTATACACAGTCTGTAGCAACATTTTTGCGGCAAATCAATCACAGTATTTGATCCTTAATAAATTTGGTATTGATGGCTTTGGGAGCGCATGTGGGCGCAGTGGTTAGAGGTGCTCTGAGTCGCACACGTGGTCACTGGTTCGATTTCGCGCTTATGGTTCACTAAGCTATCCATCTCACCGGAGTCAGTAAATCGGTGCCAGACTGGTCTCAAACTTATCTGAGAGGATAAGCAGCCCAGGCTCAGTTCAGCGGGAGACATTCGCGAGTCATTGTAAAGGCCACATTTGCATCATCATCTCAAACGAAGTTAAAGTTTGAAGAAGAATGCATGGCACATCCTTTAGGGATTTATCAAACCAAGAGCTTTATCCTTTATCCTTTATTGGTGGTTCTTATGGGTTAGATGGCGACAAATGAAAAACTGATAAAAACTGAATGAAAAACTGAAAACTGATATACTTTGCAGCGTTATGTGGATGGATTTCGGAAATGACATCAAGCCATCGCCTTTGAATCACCAGGCGATGGCTAAAACCTCACGAATTTTGATAGTGCAGTTCATTTTTGAAATACTTCCTTACATCACTGTGAGGGTAAAAATGAAATTATGTTACACACTAAAGTATTTTCCGCTCAACAAGACTGTACCCTTAGATTCAGTAATCATTTAATAACTTAATCCGAGACGATTTCAATAATCTACTCGGTTTTTTTCAAAAAAAAATGTTTAGTGTGCTGTAGTAGCCTAAAAAAACTGGGTATCGCAAATACCCGTCATGCTGCAAACAGTGCTATGTGTTGCGAAATGCCATCCACATTTCGGAGCATAGGGTACGTGCCGAGTATGAAACAAATCTTTATTTGGCTTTTAGAGCGCATTAAGAAGTAGTTCTCAAAAACCAAGTGCGCAATATTGAATGGTTGATAAACGTTTCAAGGAAAAGTTGTGTCCAGAGAAAAATACTTGAGTTTGAGATAAAAATTCATTTTACTGTTATAGCGCAAAATGAAATTATTTTAGAAGTATAATAAACTTCCGAAATTCTCGATATTCGAGCCACCAAATGAATGATTACTAAAATGTCTAGGAAGAGCAGAAATCACGTCAATTTGCCTATGGGTGCGGACAGGGGAAAGTACCGATTTGAATTGAATGTTCTATAGTCGTAATTATTGGGGCAAAAAACTCATTATCGTAGCACTGTATCACAAAAAATTACAGATGGTTCAAATAATAATGAAATAATGAAAGGATCAATTGAAATTTGAGCGTGATCTTAACGAAGCACTCGAAATAAAGGTATAATCTGATAAAAATACCAGCCGAAAAGCAATCGAGTGCGCAACACTCTATGTCAGGTGAAAATTACACTTGGCATAGAATGTAAAACGTTCGTCTGCGATAACTCTCTGTAGTGAGAGTAGGGCTCCCGACAGAACTGATTATAAAAAGAATAAAAAACGACCGGTTCTGCCCGACTGACGAGTCTGTAAGGACGAAACACGTATATCGAGCTGTACAAGAGCCCCTACCAGACCACATGACAAGTTGGCTCAAATAATAATGAAAGGATCTATCAATATTACAGATGTATTCATCACCCTTTACTCAACAATGTGAAACTTGTAATAATACATATAGCCTGGTATACTTAGATATAACATATTTGAATATGAAATAACAACAATCATGCTATATAAGCAATACAACAATATAATACATTACAGTATAAATACGATATATACTGGCTGATTATGCGTTTCCACCTCATGGATCTAATCTTCGTGTCAGAAGTAGTAATTTGTAAAACTAAGTCAACTACCAAAATAATTTCAGAAAGAATGTTTCTAGCCTAAACGAGGTTGGTACGCCAGGGCCATACAGCGGTGTTTCGGAGGTTTCGGCCTCCTCGTCAGTGACCCCCGCCCCACATTGAGCCTTGTATTGCAGGAAGGAGGGAGGCGTATGTGGTGGTGGCATAGTGTACAATGACACTGGTCCATCACTACTTTCAGTCGATGGATTTAGGCTGGTAGATCAGAATTAATCCATAAGATCGACTATTTTTAAAACCTCGTAATAAACATTCAAAATAATTCCAAAAAAGAATGTTTTAAGCCCTGGCGTACCAACCTCGTTTAGGCTCAAAACATTCTTTTCTGGAAATGTTTTGAATGTTTATAACGAGGCTTTAAAAACAGTCGATCTTATGGATTAATTTTGGTCTACCAGCCGAAATCCTTCGACTGAATAGTGGTGATGGACCAGTGTCATTGTACCCTATGCCATCACCACATGCGCCTCCCTCCTTGCTACAATGCAGGGCTTAATGTGGGGCTGGAGTCAGTGACGAGGAGGCCGAAACCTCCGAAACACAGGTGCATGGCCGTGGCGTGCCAACCTCGTTTAGGCTTAAAACATTCTTTTTTGGAATTATGTTGAATGTTTGTCACGAGGTTTTCAAAAACAATCGATCTTATGGATTAAGTCAACTACGTTTCTTTTTTGCTATAACAGCTGCTTCTCCAGAAGAACCATCCGAACTAATTAATATTAGAAATTAACGCCGAGAGTCTACAGTGAGGTGTTGTGGAGGAAGATCGACCCCAGCAACATTCTTCTCATAAGCTGCATCACTAACCACTCATCACTGCGATTTGCATATGACCTTTCTTAGGAAGACGACTAAAGTCACACATGTCTACTCGCACTCCTCCATTGACACGCTATTTCGTGTCTCTGGTTCTCTTTAGTTGGATGTGAGTGTGTGCGCGCTCATCTTCAGCCATCTTCAAGCTGCCACGTAAGCTTCACCCGCCAGCTATCCATTGCAAATCATTTCATCATCCCCTGTTCCTCCACCTGGTCGCGCCATGAATCACTTATGACAGGTTGGTGAAAAATAATTACGTTCTATGCATTGTTAAATTCACTGTTCGATATTAGGACATATTCTTAGGTAATGGTTAATCAACCTTGGTTCTTTCTGATTATAAGGGAGCAAATCAAACAACGGCCTCATTCGCTGGAGAAGTTTTTATAAGAGTGCCAGTAAGCATTAAAGGTTCAGATTCAAGGCTACAATACTACGTCACCAGTTTTCGGAAAGAATAAAGCGGAGCGCCGTTGAAGGATTTGAAGTATTTCATGTTATTATCTGCATTAGTAGCGATTCGGGCGACTCTACGAAGGAGTAAGTTTCTTCTAGTTTAGAAGAATCTTTTGCAACTGACTTTATGGTTATGGCACTTAAATCTAGATATAAAGAGATGGTCTTTGGATGTTAAAAGCGATGAGGGTAGCAAAAAAGTTCGAGTTTCACTGAGTCTCATGAGTTTACATTATCAGTGGCTGAGATTTTAGCGGTGCCGCATTCTTCATAGCCTGAAAAGGTCAAATTAACGTAATTATAGAAAACCACTTGATACATATGTATGAGTCGCAAAATGAACAGATTCCTTAACCTTTTCCAAACAGTCGTTGACTGACTTTCGCACACGATGCACGGCTTTCGTTACCTGATAAAGATTTTCCGGTTCGTTTTCAATAGACGGTAAAGGTTAGGAAGCGACCTTTCTCGCCGGACAAGAACTTTTCGTGCTCTCAATGCTAGGAAATCTTAAATTTCTGGCTACTGCGCTATATGACCGTTCCTTGGAAAAAATACATATTATAGCACTGTAAAATCCAAAATAAAATTATGTTCTACATCGGCTGCGCGTTTTTATCGCTACTTTGTTGGAAACACGAAAAACTCATGAACGTGTGGAAGAAATCTTTTGGTTCAAAATCGTACGTTTCACCAGAGTTCTTTTGAAGCGGAGAAAAATTGTCTAGTCGACCAACAACAATCATACTTCACAAGTGAGCCGAGTAGGCGTCATCGATCGATCGCTGTGTTTGAATCGCCGCCCTCCTACCTCCACCCCGCGGCCCGTGAATTGGCTAAAAACAAATGCTCGCGTTTGTGAGTTAATCTTATTTTTCTTACTGCACGTTATCGAAATGGTTTTCTCTACGAAATAAGCGCAGCGTTAAAGTTTTTGAATCTTGCGCTTCCGGATAACTACTAGCAATCCAAATGAAGAACTCTGTCCGACGAGAAGTATACTCGTAGGAAACACAAAAGTTTTCTTTTCTCCGAACTGTTCTAGAAAGACTTTTTCAAAAAAAAAAATGCGGATAGCGCACTAGCTAGATAATTAAGCTTTCGAATGGTTACTAACACTCTTATGAAAAGTTCTAGTTCAACGAAAGGAATAGGTACTAATTCAGTACTATCAAGCGGAAATGAATTTTCTTGTGTCTTTCATCAATTGATTACTTTGTTTGATGAAATGAGCAGCTCACTTTTGCCTGATTGCGCCCAGTTGTCTTTTCACCTTAGTTTTCCTATCTTCACTACATTTTGCAAGGAAATGTCAATTAAGGTGGTTGTGTTTCGTGTCAGTTCACGGCAGTGGCGATACGCAATTGTAGAGATGTCAATTTCGAGATGTTTTGATGACAAAGATTTGACACTTTCCAGCAATTTACTAGTTCTTCTTCACAACGTTTTTTTTACTGCGCGGATCCCAGTGCTTCTACCGTTCAGTTCGTCTCTTCCTCTTCAAGGGCCTTGTAGAATACTGAATGAGCTAGTTTCCTTTCAATCTCGAAGGTAGCCTGATTGTGATCTTCCATAGGGCGTTCGTTGTTAACTGCCAGAGAGTGTTGGGGGTGCTCAGTTTTTCCGTGGAGGCCAAGACGAGCATCGCAGCTACTCGGCTACGAGCTCTTCATGTAATACAGAACACTACGTAAAGAAAATGTACGAGAAAAATTCTGGCTGAAAAATGCAAAAAAAAAACTACTAATGACGTATACTAGTCAGATCACTTTAGTTAATGCCTAATTTTGTGTGATGGACATGCACTACGGCCCGAACTTCGTATCAATAGGATCTGCTGGCTTTCACAGAAAAGACAGTAATTTTCTGACAACTAAGAGAACTGAGAGGCCTCGAAACATGACAAACACATAGGCATAACTTTATTTCTAAGTCGGAGTAGTGTGTTGTACTACTAACTGCATATAAATATGGTCTATCATGCAGCACACAGATATAAATTTGTGGATGCGTTTGACCTTTCCGACGCATGATTCTTTGGTTATGAATAAAGCAGAATCACTTGTGCAAAGGTCTAATCACCTGTTTTGTGCAGACAATCTTTGTCGTTCTGATAGAGGCTCTGTTTTAGGCTTTCGCTTCTTTGATGTCTGGTGACATGCTAGCACCAGACAAGGACGGTTGCAGCGTATCTAGTAAGCTCATTACCATTCATTAATATGCGTGCAATAAATTCTTTTCTTGCATCAATCGAGCAGATTTTCGTGTCTGCGTCTAGACTCAATTAATGCCTGATTGCTTTTTTTTTCCATAGTCGTGCTGGAGCATTGCCTCATCCTTTCCACAGGTACGCGTTAGCTTTTAGAGCGGAGGTAGCCAGCCAATCCATGACAAGTCCTGCGTCAGTTTTGGAGCTGCCATTGCTCGCCAAATCAACAAAGTTTGAGGTGACCGTACGGTTGGAGAATCAGCAGTCCGCGAGCGATTTCGTGAGTTCAAGGTGGGAAATAAAGAGTTGACCGACAGATCGAGATCCACACTATTTGAATCT